>VYZM01015383.1:185092-210609 GCA_013398915.1 Dromas ardeola
TTTGAGATGAGCTTCTTATTTCTTAACTTACCAACCGTGCCAGAAAATTAATTTAGTAATCCTTGTTGTAAGAGTTTTCCTGGGGATGTCTTAAGATTGCTTGAAATTTAATGACAAGGATGAGCAGACAGGACACGTGGGAAGTGGGATGAGTGGGAAATGAGGGAGATGAGAGGAAAACCTGCAGCAAAAATGACGATAATGTTGTGGATGGATTTGTGAAGGCCGATGTAGAAGAAATGAGAGGAGGAGGAAGCTGACACCATTTGAATGAACACAGTCCGACTCTCTCTTGTGCTGGGATCTCAGTGCATTTGTACCCCTGCCACTCAATTAGAAAAGAAACTCTTCTTTTTCAAGTGCGAGAGGAGGGCTTTGGTAGTCACCGGCATAATTTTACGTGGGTGATGGTGAAGCCCTCACTAACAGTGGCTTCTAAATCAAAACTGCAAGCCTTTTTTTTTTTTTNTTTTTTTTTTTTTTTTTTCAAATGAGACATTTGTTCATTGAGGAGCTACAGGGCTTGGTGCATGGATCAGTAGATGGGATGCTGTGGTTTGTGTCGAGGGGAAGACTGGACTGGATTATCACAGACTTTCTTTCTGGCCTTACATTTCCACTGGTGAATGTGAGAAACCTACCAGCTCTAGAAACTCAAGTTCTTTATTTGTATATTCATAGAGTGAACTTCTAAAACCTATTTGTAATAAATGAAAATATAAACTGAAGAGATGAAAAAATAAATCATGACAAGTCAAAATGAAATTCTTCTAGGCTTTTGACTTTTGTCTTCCTCCACAGTCGTACTGGGGGAATAACATAAGGGCTACTATAAATCTCATCTTCCGATAAAGTTCATTAGCACTGTCATCTCCACTACCAGACACTATTTTTGTCTCTAAAAATGTACAACATTAGCTGCAAGAAAGTGTGTAATCAGTTGTCTCCTGTGAATTTATATCTCTGTTACTTTGAAAACACAGTTTAGTCCCTATTCAGTTTTAAAATCATTGGACGTAATAAGTGGAAGATCAAAACTCTGCCTTAATAATCTGCACTAAACCACTTCCTCAGCTCATCAGCTTCACCTCCTCATTATAGTAATTAATTGTTCATTAATAAGGCATTATGACTATATTAACTTTTTATTGTGCTGCTTACTATTCATATACTTAAAAATTGATAGCCTTATTAATAATTTTATTAATTAAAGTTGAATTATATATTTGTTTTTTAATCATTTCTCAGTGCAGATAGGAATAACGTTTCTTTAGGCTGCAGGCTCAGAAGGATTGAACTTGTCCCTGGGCTCCAATAACCAACTTTTCTGTCAAAGGGTGAAGTATCTTTTCTATGGCAGCTAGATGAGGTTAGGCTGGGGAATTTTTTTAGGGAATGATCGGATACATGGCAGGGCACTGATGTCTACAACAATGGGTCTTTTGTGACTAGCACTGGGGGAACACAGTGAGTTTGAGTATCTCTTACTTGAAACGTTCAAAGGAAAAGATTTTGAAAACTGAAAATTGGACTATTTTTATGTTAGTCTAGCAGAAGGCACAGAGGCAAAACAAAAGAAGTACTGAGCAAAAGACTCATATTTCGCTCCTGTACAAAATAAGGCCTTGCTTCAGTAGTAAGTCTAATACTTTTTAAGACGGTGTGTACTTGAAAAGAAAAGTTAGAAATAGACTTGTGTGCAAATGTGAGTGGGCATCCTTACAGCACAACAGAGATTTAAGAGAATGATAGTGTCCAAAATAAGCACAGTATAAGTCATTCATTTTCAAGATAATATGGAGGAGAAGACTATTTAGTTTTCATACTGGAAAACAGAATAAAATGGCCATTACTTTGTAAAGGACACTGTAGTTTTCTCCTGCGCATTCCCTTGTGCGGTTGGCCTGACCTGCCACCTGCCAGATTCTGCCAGCTTGGCCCTATAGACCCGTTGAAGTCTGTGGGAAGGACAGATGAATGTAGCATAACTCTGAAACATGTTTTATATGGTAGCAAAAAAGACCTCCAAAACCCAAGCAAACAACTCCCAAGGAAACTTGTTATAGGTTGTCTCAGCTGTCACTGGATACCACTGCTGCGTTGTGTGCTGCCACTGGTGGTCACTATCAAGACAGACCATCAAAGACATGTTTTAGAGAGGCTTGTAAATGTCCAGCAGAGATGTGCCCCACTGTCCCCAAGGTAAAAGTCATCCTGGGAAGGGCAAATTTCTATGCTTCTCTAGCTGTCAGTAAAAGATTCCCACTTGAATGCCCAGTTGAATGGTGAAGAAAACATTGGAAAATCTCCTCAGACGTGGGTCAGAGTAGGACAGGGAGGACAGCGTATGACAGCCCAAACACAGGCCGCAAAGGCAGACAAAAAGTATGTATTAGGGGCATATGGCACATCTTGGGCATGTCTCCAAAGGGCGGTTTCATAGCTGTGAGAGCTGCAAAGGTTTGCAGTGATGAAAAATCTGACTATCCAGAGAGCATCAGCCACAAAGTCCCACCCAGCAGCCGTGATTTTGAACCAGACCTCTCGGCTTCAGCAGAGCTGGGCTGGAGAATTTTTCAGAAAGACTCATACTCTGAATTGTAAGGACTTCATAGGAGTAGCTATGATCAGAAAAAAGCTTTAATTTTAGACAAAAATGTTATTTCAATGAAGCCATGAATGTACTCTTTTCTTGTATTTTTACTTTTCTGTGAGCTAATAACTTCCATATACCAAATACTGCCATAGAGATGAAATTAAATGGAGTCATGAAGAAAAAGAATGAGGGATTTCCTGAACTAAGCAGAAACAGGCTAAAAGAATGCCAAATGTGTTTTTTTAGGAATTTTTCACTATGTTGTACTGAGCACTGTCTACAAGTAATGTCAAGTGAGCTATTTTCCTGGCAAGTAATATGCTGGACTGCAACCATGAGTTCGATAATTGCTTGTACCTCTTGATGATGAAACATCTTGGCTTTCTTTGAAAAGAAATATGGTTTTCTGCTGTGTAGAAAGACACAGAGGTTCCTGAACTTCAGTGTCTGAGGCGGAAACCTTGGAATATTAAAAGCTCGTCTGAGAGCCTCAGTCACTCCTGATTGTGTCCGTCTCCCAGTTCTGCCCGGGGGAGAGTGGCAGATGGGAGAGACCAGGGAACAAACTGCCGGAAAATATCTTACCAGTGCCAGTGATGTAGAAAAGAAAGATGGGGGAAATGGCTGATCACTGTAGTCGAAAGGGGCCAAGTAGAGTTCCTACAAGGTGGCGTAACTGGCATTACACAACTGACATTTAATCTGGCAATCCCAGGAGGGCTGTGTTCCTGTGGCTTATGACCGAAGGTTTGTAGTTTGATGTGGTGAAGTGTTGCAAGGTGGTACTTGGGCAATACCAATCTCTGAAGGAAAAAAAAAAAAGAAAGATAACAACAAATACCTTTACTAGCTTAAAAAAGAAGAGCTAAATTCCACTGACACTCACCTTAGGAAAAAATTCATGGAAGTAGTAAAATTTGACTGGTATGACTAACCACAGCAATAAACTAGCCTTTCAGAGGTCAGTAAATTTTTCAGAGCAAGTCTCCACTCAATGACTGTGTACCTTACATGTGGAGCAGCAACACGGTGAGGGTCTATTAACCAGTGCCTAACTAATGCTAAATAACAATGACATTCACAGGACTACATCATGAATTTATTATGATATGGGCTATTACAGAGAATACAAAATGAAACTGTAATGAAGGGACATACAAGCCTTTATTCTAATTTTTTTACATGCACAAATATTTTTTTCTGGAGATCAGCTTCTGCATGACAGAACAATGTGTTGGCTGGCTAAAACTGCTAAAAGAACCCTTGAAAAACAGATGACAGGCAATTGTTCTCCGAGCAGGGCTCTGCAGTGCACACACTTAGGTTTGAGTTTCAGAATCAAGCTGAGGGATTTTCTTAGTTTCTGCTCAGAAATGACAGCGGCATGCAGAACAGCCCAGGCAGCAGGAAGAGTTTATATAATGTCCTGGAAATGCAGGATCTCAGTGATTGCATCTTACAGGGAAATGTGATTGTTTCCATTTTACAAACCAAAAAAAACCCAAAACCAACTTCACCAAGAAACCACACTAGCTTAGTGCAGAGTGGGACTGGCACTTCACAAAAGTCATCATGAGCCCTTTCTTTCTGTGCAAGGAATTTTAGATTAGGCTAATTATGCAGATGTGAAAAGTGAGATCTGAGGGATGAGATTTGGAATTTCAATGCCTGGAAGCAGGTGCTCAGCTCTAGTTAAGATCATTAGGCAAGTAGATCCCTTGCAGAGCAGAGCCTGGCCTGGGACCTTCTCACAGGCTGGGCTGACACAGCAGGTGCTAGCTCACTATAAGCAGAAGATGCATGTTTTCTGTTTTGACTTACCCTGGCATCCCACAGGAGAGCAGCCATGGCTGAGAAGGGTAAGAGAAGCAGTTACACTAAATCATGGGACATGTCACAGGTCTGCTTCAAGCAGAATCCGGAGAGGTGGGCAGGTGATGTAGAAGAAAAACCTATATTTCGTATTGCTTTGGAGTGCTCAGGTCCAGGTGTTTGTTCCATCACCATCTCCGCACCAAGGTGAGACTTGACTGGTCGGCTCTTCTTGGTGCTCTCACTGCCACAGGAAGAAGACCAAGACATGCAGCCCAGATGGGAACAGCAGCATGATCTGGGAATGGAAAGTCAGAGCACAAGGTCTTGGGGCCACGACCAGCCAGGGTTGCAGGCTGAATCACCACAGTGAATGAAAGACAAAGGGAGCGATTTCAGAGTCTGGGTTCACTGTGCTCCACTCTGTTCTGAGGAGCTCCCGAGGTGGTATGAGACTACCTGAGATTTCTTATGTAATCAATAATTTTTTATTACCAACAGAAACAATCTCTTAGTATATTCAGATTCTCAGTCGCTTAAAAAACAAACAAAACCCCCAAACCAAAATCCAGACAGTAAGTAGAGTGAAGTGTCTCTTATTCCATTCGTCCTCTCAGATAATTAAAAGGACAAAGGTAGCAGAGATAGATAAGCTTAAAGACACAATGGGGTTTTCTTTGTTTTGCCCAAATTGCAACTGTATAACAGCAACTGACAGAAAGACATAAAAGTCCCTGAGAACAGAAAGTGCAAAACCCTCTCCAGGAGAAAGCCACAGTTTGTGAACTGGAGAGGAGAAAAGTATCAGTGCAACCAAACTTTAGATCTGCTGTAGGTGATACTTAAAAAGACAAAGGAAATCATTAAAATAAGAAACATATTCGATAGCTAAAGAACAGATGTGGTCATTATCTTCAAAGACAATAAAATTACAGGAAAAAAGAAGAGGGAAGAATTTGAATTCAGAATTAATGTATAAAAGACGACAGGCATGTTATGTGGGATGGATGAAGGAAGGACAGCAGTGAATGGAGGGATGGAAATAAAAACAATATGAATATCTATAAATACTTCTTTCTCAGTTCATCCATCATGGCTGTCAGTGATCACCCAGCCTTGACAGGCAACAGAGTAGGCTCTGCTACAGGAAGAAGATAAGCAAATCCTTTAGTTAAATGCTCTTCTTGCGGCTCCTATAGCTACAGCCCCATTCATTTTAACTCAGAAATTGTTAAGTCTTCTAGACAAGAGTGAAAATATACTCCTGTGATCCAATTACTATGAATTTTCAGGTGATCAGCCCCCTAAGAATGTAAGCTGGAGCAGACCATAAAGCTGTCAGGTGATCTTTGAATTAGGTGCTATGAAGAAAATGCACAACTGCCCCATTTGCTCTTTGAAGTTTGCCCTCTGAGTACAGTCCTCCTTGGAGGAAAATGCACTGAATCCAGACCTGAAGTAACAGAGACACACAGAGCTGTCACCAAGCAGTCTGTCATAGGAGAACACAGCAACTTCTTATGTCCAAGTGGCTGGGGAAAAGGGGCTCCTCGAGCCTTTGTTCACTGGACACCAGGTGTAGCTGCTTCTCCTACAAGATCCTCATGCTGGAAATGTATGCAACAAATGGGAGAGGGACACTTTGCAGTCAAGGAGCAGATGCAGGTGCCTAGAGCTTTACAGGTGCCAGAAATTCTGAGTTAAGCCTCTGGACAATGTCAATCTTGACCAGCACTGATAGACAGTATCCATTCATATCCTACTTGGTGATGTGTACGTTATTCTACTGAATGGACCTGATTGTATGGGAATATTATATTAAGCTGCTTTTCATCAATACATAGCACAATCACAGAATCTACTTTTTCCCAGCCCCTTAAAACAAAAGCTACTAGGTGAATTGATGGTTGCCTAGGTAAATAATACAATGGCAGGAAGGGAAGGCTTGCAAAGTGCTATGACATTTCCTGACTGCTTTATTAATTCCAAGTTAAGCACACGCTTAAGTGCTTCGCAGAAGTGGGGTCAGTGGCACTGACAATTTGCAACACTGAACCTTGTGGCAGTGATGCATAAAGGTTGAGGCACAAGACTTTTTTTTCCCCCCTTAAGCTGTGGAGTGCTGCATGTTAGCAATGCTTTCCTCGTGGCAGTCTTTCCTCCGTCAGTGCTTCTACTTGGTGGTAAGGATCGCTGTTATGTAGGATGTGTTGTTTTTCGGATTACTTGCAAAACAGAGGTCGTGACCATGTCTGGTCATTAAGAATCCCCAGGCGCTCTTTGCTAGCAGAGTGACAACTTTAGTACCCTGGCCAAAGTCCAAGAAAGAACATAAATTCTACCTAGTCTACCTTAAACTCCCCTAGCATGTCAGTTAGACACTTTATTCCTTGCTGCTTAGCCTCAGAATGAGATTTAAGATTGTCGCTACAAAATGGCTACACCAGAAATGCCTCTTCTCCAACTCCAGCATTTGCAGAGCCTTTTGGATTAACAGCACTGTATGACTAGAAGGCATTGTTGAATTAATTGATTAATTGGCT
Organism: Dromas ardeola; assembly: GCA_013398915.1. Classification (NCBI taxonomy): domain Eukaryota; kingdom Metazoa; phylum Chordata; class Aves; order Charadriiformes; family Dromadidae; genus Dromas; species Dromas ardeola. The sequence goes on from VYZM01015383.1 coordinate 192,044, forward strand.
TATTACTGCATATTCATATTCTTCACTCTTCACACTTTCTGGAAGATGTTGAGTAATTTTCCTTGTGTGTTTCCAAGGGATTTATTAAAACACAGTCAAGAATACGCCACTGAGGAGAGAAGGAGGGAAAAGATCCTCCCCAGCTATAAGCTATTCTGACTGGTACCAATGTAGCATATAATTGAATGTTATTTCCATACATTCCAGCCAAATGTAGCCATCTATAAGAAATAAGAGCATCTCTTAAGACTTCAGATTGTTTTGAATGTAAAAGAATTTATTTCTCATAGATAGTTTTCAAACTGGGAGGAATATTATTGCTAAATTATATTTTAATAGCTAGTTTGTTTTTTCTGTTTCTGAAGCCATCATAAAGCATCCATAAAGTGGTATTTCTCTTGCATTTTACATGACTCCAGGGCTTGCTGTTCTCGCCTGTCAGGTCTTTTCAAATCACTTAACGTTTACTGGAACAATTCTACACTGCAAGATTTGCTGCTCATCCAGCGTGGTGTTTGTATCACAGCTGCTACACCATTGCCATCTCAATAAGAGGAAGCATTTCTCACCACTTCGTTAGTACATAGCAGCATGAAAATAATAATTTCATTTGAAAATAAAATCCACAAACCTTTCATCTGGAAAAAATCAAGCAAGGAGTAATCTTGGTTTTATCTGGAAATGTTTGTGGTCATTAAGGTAAACTTCTAACCTGTAGTTAATTTAATAAAAATGTAGCATAATTGTCCTGGGCTGTGATATCGTTGTACTTTTTTTTTTTTCCTTCAAGAGCAGATTAGAATATTCAGACATATTGAATAATGAAAGAGTTGAGTATTAAGGACATATAATGGAAAGCTTTCAGTGTCATGCCTGGCAGGGCATTAGCCAACCCATTATAAATAGTGAAGAAAATATATAGAGGAGTTCTTTATTATTATTCAATCATAAAAGTAATTCTGGTTTATTGACATATTGTTTATTTTCTTGTTCATAGTTCACCAATTTGCAGACACCAGAATCCACACAAACAAGAGGCAAGCACAATGTTTCACTCATGTTTTAAAAAAAAACGGTTTTAAGGGCAGTCGCATTTTTCAGGCTTTGTAGTAGAATGTGGTATTTTATTCATTAACTTTTTCATTGGAGAATAAGAGTTTTTACAAAACTCATAAGCTGACCATCTTCGCTCATAGAGAGCAACATTTCACTCCCAGACCCATCTCCCTTAATCCGATGAAGCAGATTAAGACTCTTTTCTTCTTCTCTTTGTATTAATAATAAATACCTTGCTTTAGCATTACAAATTAGGGAGAAGATGTAGTGCCCATATCTTAAACATTACAGCAATGGATTCTTCAAGTTGTATTTCATGGCATTTTCAGAATTCAGAATTTATGGAATTTTCAGAATTTTACTTGCCTGGAGATCTACGCAGGGAAACCATTGAAAGCTATCATCCTGCAAGTGTTTGAAAGCCATATTCTTCCCTGTTACTTTTCACCACAACTCCCAGGATGTAACATAGTAAGGAAGGTGTTCAGGAAAATGTGTGCTAATGTCACAGCTCAGAAGAAACAAAATGAGTGCAGGAAACCTCTGCCCGAGTTTCCCTTCTCAATCCAGTTACAGTCACCTCACTGTATATTTAATTTGAAGGGCATATCTAATTAAAAGTTAATACATCATTAAAATGATTTGTAATAAGTATATTCAATTCCATGTGGGCATGATATGCTCATTATCAAGTCCAGACTATGACTGGGATCTTTCACAATGAAAAAAATAATCATTCATAACAACTACCTTTCTGGTGACATTCATTCCATAGATAAATGTGATCTAAATGTTTGATCTTTTGAATAGTTTTAACATTTAGGGGGACTTGCTGCTGAATAATTTTTTTCTTGGATGGTATCTGTTGTTAAGAGGAGTATTCCTTTAAATGGGTTTGACTGTGTTTTTTCAAGAGAAGAAAATAAGCCTTCTACAGAATTAATGAGGCTGGCTTTTTAGCCTAGGGTAAAAAGCTGGCTAATGAAGTCATTCATAGTGACAGCCCATGATCTGAATTATATGAATTATTGCTTATTAATGGGATTAATTGCTTCTCATGCTATAATACAAAATTTATGCACTTGTCCAAAATCTAGGTCTATAACCTGAAACAGAAAGGCTGTGTTAATTGTATGTCGTGCCCACGTCTCTGAATGTACATACTATAATAGAGACTGAATGTAGGTAATTTTATTAAGAAATGACATGAAGTGAAAACTGTAAAATGTAGATGAGAAAAGTAATAGTAAGTTCTGCTCAGCTGAGGCAGTATATCAGATTGCATTGCTTTGCTAAGAGCTTCCATTATCTTTATACTCTCTTTCAATATGTAATAAAAAGAAAATTTATTTCTTTACATATAACGTAATTCTATACTAAGAATACACAGTGCATCTGAGGAATAGCTACAAAAACATAATATTCAAGATTACATAAACCCAAGATCAAATTAAAATCATATTCAACATAGACATTTTCATTTCTTAAACATAATGCTTCGTATTATTGTGATTACCCTCTATTTGCATTGCACATGTACACCAAGGACTTTGTCTGGAGCTAGAAGCCTGCCTGTACTGTGCCTTGACCAGACACAGCAGGAAAATGGGCTCTTATGCCCAGAATTTCTTATGTGATGAAATAGGGAGGAGGAGTAGTGAAAATAAGAGATCTGACTTTTGATCATTCAGAAATGCCACATCAGCTGAATCTGTTTTACCTGACTCTGTGTGTATCAAAGATATTTGTATTCATGTGGTCCTACTTGCCGTGGTATCTGGGAGCCACATTTAAATGTATTTAAAGGTAACCAAACCTAGCTCTCCTACGTCCCGGCTTGGTGCTCCCACAACTTTGTTTGACACAGAAGATCCCTACAAACCAAGGCACTGCTGCAAAATAGAATATTTCTTCTTTTGCTAAGGGAACTCAACAACAGCTCCTGTCTTGTGTCCCTGATTGCATGTGGGAGTAACTAGTTCATTGAGATCTTTCTTCCACTTTTCCAGAGCTGGTAGGACCATCACTATTACTTCAGTAGTTTCACTGTGTGTTTTCCAATTCCTTTCTAAGGGCACATCGTTTGGAAGGCATACCACTAGTGCCAATGTTAATGATATTTTTCTAGGTATGATCCTGAGGTTTTCTTAATGAAAATGACCTTTGGACTTGCACCACTACAACCCAGCTTCAAAAGTACTCCCACAGGCATCATCACTTTGTTATTTTCTTTTAATGCTTTTTCCCATCCCTGACACTGAAGTCAGTGGGTGGCCCTGGCCACAGCGATCCCAGAGAGAGGAGAAAGCAGTGGCCATTGCCTTACAGCTTCCCTGGTACACATCTTAGGTCAGAATAGATCAGTTCTGTCATTACTATTTATGACCTTTTTTATTTTTATTGGGTGTTTCTGTTTTTTTAATTACCAGTATTGAGGACCCATTTTGTTTGGCACTGTACAAATAAAACAAATGAGTCATTTTAATTTCCAAAGTATTTTCTGCATAACTACCAAAGACATACAAAATCCGAGCAAGAACAGTAACATACAAGTGATGGTCTACATGCATCACAGCAGTGCTATACTTGTGATTAAAGTTTTCTTACTTTGCATTTTCTATTCATTATTTACATTGCATGTCCCATAGAAAAATGGCAAACGGGAAGAAGAGATGTGACTATTTAACAGGATAGGCAAAAATAAAGTGGTTGAAGGTAAAAGTGGTGGGCAGTTTGGAGAGGCCATCTGAGTAAGACTGAAGAGCAGAAACAATTAATCTAGGTACAAATAACGGCAAAGGAAAGAGAATAGATTAACTCCTTCGATGGGTGATGTTATGTGTAGATAAATTAAACAACCCTTTTTTTACATATGCTTCTGTCTTATTCTTTAGGAAGATTTTATTACCTTCTTGGAAATATTCCTACAGCATGTGCTGGGAGCCCTCTGGGGAACACCCTTAGTGTATCAGAGCAGCCACAGCACAGGGCATGCTGGACTACGCCTTCACCTCCTCATTTTTCAGATTTAAATAGATCAGTAGAGTTTTGGAAGTAACTTCTCTCCTCTTAAAGCTTTGGAAATACTATATATAGGGTAAAGAAGGTATTTTTTTATATCAAAGTTATGGAAGAGCTTTGATTTTGTTTTCTGATGCATCAAAGCCCTATCTTTTTCTTCCTTTTTCATTCTTAAAATACTTAGGCAACTGAGAAAGTAAGCAGAGCGGAGGGCTACATTTTTTTAATATATATAATATTATAGGTATCTGCCATTTGTTTTATGTATATATATATGCAGCTATATCTATTAGATATATAGATATCTACATATATCTATTAGACATCTATTAAATGTATCTGCTGTTTCTGGATTTCCTGTTCAGGTTCTTGTGCCTGTTTCCAAATGTCCATTTCCCTGTGTAGCTAATGAGACTGGCTGAAGTCCATGAAAGGGCACTCTTCAACCCCTTATTTAATTTCATCTTTGTCAGCTACTTGCCTCTTTTTCACATCCTTACTGCTGGTTTGGTTGTGTGGGGGACTATGAGACACACCGGTGAAGCTAATGCATTTCCTCAACAGCCAGCAGCTGGCAGCGAGAAGGAATTGTGCTAGTTGAGATTCCTCACCAAGGCACAGTGCTTGGCTCTAGAACACTATATGTTTGCTCTATAGCTTACAGGTGAATCAATATTTCTGCGAAGTACCTCATGACCACAGTAAAGAAATCATTAGAGAATAGGGAGCGGTCAAAAAGCGTCATAGTCATTGATTGTAATTAATAATATAATTGACTCTGCACCAAATACATTGAGTTCATATTTCACATTCTATTTGTAATTCCTACTTTTCCTGCTTCTCTTGTTACTGGGTATTAAGCACTAGAAAAAAATACACTCTTGGGGTTAGGTATGTTTTATATATCTGCCTGCCTTTAAAAATCATACCATTTGACATCATAAAAGGCTTCTTGGAGTTAATAAGTATATTTCAGAGTAGTAACACTTTTCAGTTTTATTAGTCAAAAAGAATTAGTTTCAAAGCTTGAGCCACTGTGAAAATCCTCAGTTGACTGCAGCTACTAATATTTCCATGAAATAGTTTTACTGCTAACACAGAGTTTTCACTGTCTGGGCAGATGTGACTGCATAAAACACAGTCCAACACTGTGAACTCTTTGGATTTGAATGATGAAGTAAACACAGGTAAACCTACTAAACAGCTTTCTTCCAAGAAACTGGCTTAGATTCCTATCAAAATTTGTTGGTTTTAGGGACTAGAGTAAGTTTGATCAACTTTCTTGCAGTTTTATAAAACTGCACCCCAAAAATCCTCACCTGGCAGCCAGCCAGCCAGCCAGATTCAACACATCAGCAAACTGCATTGAAGGGAAATGTTGGGAATGGCTCACTGGCAAGAGAAGAAAAGTGCTTTTGAGCAGTGGCCAGTCTCCACTGTGAAGCTGCATTGAACTGGGCATGAAACTGCCAGGACAAACCACTGATGTTGCCACAGCCTTGTGCATCCCCATGGTGGGTCTTGGCTACCCAGTATCTCATTGCCAATGCAGCCCCTCTTCCACGCGTGACACAGGATCTGCCTTTGTGCCACGTGTTTTCCAACCACTTTGAACTTGAATTTAGACATTAAGGACTTTTCACTTGAGGAGTGATTGCAAAGAAAAAGAAATTCAGAATATTCAGACCTTCTCATCATTCTGGCTTGGGTACACAAGAGAGCTTTCAAAAGAGTCTTCCAATTATCCTTCAATTAATGGGTCAAGTCCCTTAATCAGCAAAAGTGAGAGGAACGCCCAGCAAAAGATGTTAATGCCATGCTTGTTTGTACAAGCTCAAGATCCAACCACCACGTAAGTATCAGGTAGATGCCAACCACTCAACCTGCACTTGCCCCTTTTGCACATGGAAAAGTTTTCACATTTTTTGTGGAAAGCTTCTAGACGGTTGTGCTGAAAATTTGATTCACCTCGAAGAGAAGCTAGAAAACATTATTCCAACACAGTTTCCTTTAAGAAAAAGACATCAGGCTGAATTACTTAGTTTGGTAGAACAATCTGTAACAATACCATTATTAAAGTTTCATAAAAATGTGTTCCTTTAAACACAGGCTTATATCTGGCTTCCAGAGAGCAATTATAGTAACTATAATGTGACTCTTGTGGTAAAAAGTGACATGCACAATGCAGTGAGGCTTTTGAATTTTTAAATCAGTAAGAGCAACCACTGAGAATATACTTCAAATTTCACCATCAAGGCATATGGAGGCATGTGCTGAGAGCACCTTACATTCTAGTTCCTGTTTCATTTAGAGGTTTGGATTTTGTACTGGTTCCTAAGTTTTAGTCCACTGCTGCAAAGAAGCTGCTTCCAGCTTAAAATATGGCAGTTGTTCACAGGCTGTGTCATTTTTCTTAGCTTGCTTTATGTCACTGTGGAAAAAGTTAGCCCATGGTAAAATATAATCCTTCATTAAACAGTAATCTAATATAATTTGCTTTTTAAGAGCAAGGAGAAAAAAATGCTTGTAAATAAACTTTTAAGTGAATTTGCTTTACTCCATATATTTTCTGCGTTTTGCTAAAATGAATGCTAAACTCATATGATAATGTGACTAAATAACAGTAAAGAATGAAGATGGAAAACAGAAACACATTTCTCTTCTGTGGTATCATACAAAAAAATGACTGAAATTTTTGTTCAGTCTATCAGGAGACATAAAAAATGACTCTTTACAACAATTCAACAACATGGCTGAAATTTCAGGTATGAGGTAAATGAAGATTGACAAAAAGCCATGTGAACTAGGTCCAAGGACCAAATGAACACACGGAAAAAAAACCCTACATATGCAACAAAATTATCCAAACAGTAAAAGAAGCAATATTTGTCACTACTTTCATTATTATAAATTATTCACTCAGCAGTATTTTTTCAAAGAATTCTCAAAACAAATACAGCAGCTTTGAACACATATTTCTCTTTTTTGTAGGCCAGTGGATAGCTTCATAACTTTGGGTTTGGCCAGTGTATTTATAAGGGCCTCCAAGTTTTTAATTTGCTTTTTTTAGGGGTGGGGTTGGGGATTCAAGGAAAACTATTCTATTCATGAAGAAAATCCAGTTATAAAGACGATATGCCAAAAACTACAAATGCAACTTTAGGAAGTAGGGTATTTATTCCTTAGGAGATCTGTGTTCAGTTTCTGGATCTGTGGCCATTAACAGGATGGGGCTGGTTGAGGCATGTAGGGTGACTTTTTAAATAATATCAGAAATAGGTTATCTGAATCTTACTGGCAGACATTTGGGCACGTAAGAGTAACAACTCAGATCAGGCTTAGGTGAGTTGGGAAAGTCAGTGGCTAAGTCTCAAGCCTAAGCAACAGCTGGGAGTCAGAAAATGCGGTTGGGTTTTGGAACGCCATGGCTGGCGCTGCCTTCAGAGCTCTCCCTGGCATCTCCCCAGGTCTTGGCAGCAGCACCTTGTTTTGGGCGTTTGGGGCATCTGAAAGTGTACATGGTGTGTCTGTGGCATCACAGTGTTTTGCTGGAAAGCAAAACATTTAGTCTGGGTGTGTCAATTCTACTACCATCAAAAGATGACAAGCTATTTTGCGACGGGAACCTACCTGAGATCTCACTCTTTCACTCTGGCTCCCCAGTCTGCAAGGACATCTGGGAACAAAAGTGCTCCAGGCCAGCAGCTCAAATACTTTGGAGATGGTGGGGTTCTTTTGTTCATTGCCCTGGTTAATTACCCATTTTCCCAAAACACCTAGAAATGTGTGAGCAGTCTGGCTGGCATCACAGATCATAGGAAATGGCAGCACATCTTTCACTCCTGGCCAGCTCTCAGAAACTCTCTGACCGGCCAGCTCTCAGAAACTCTCTGACCAGCCAGCTCTGTGGCTCACGGCCTTTCTAAGGTCACTCAGCAACCTAGAAAAAAATCTTTTTGGAGTTTTCAATGCAATTTAGAGTAGGAAACTTAAAAATGGAAATACTATATTTACAAGAAAACCTCCTCTCTAATCATCACTGAGCATACTGAGGTCCTTTAAAAGCCCTTCTGCTTCTTATGGTGCAAAACAATTGGATTTTCTTAGAAAAACTCCATCTTCCATCAATTAAAAAATTACAAATAATGAGCTTTTTGAAAATGTTACTCTTCATTTCTCTCTCATATCTTTATCCATAAGCATTGTAGTTCCTCGCCATTCTAGCAAGGCAAATCCTCTCTTCTTTTTTTTTTCTAAATGTATTCAAAAAAATTAATTAAATAGCAGAGTCTTTGAGACCAAAATAAATGTCTTCTATGCCTCAATGGGAACTATACTTGGTCTAATTCTTCATTTAAAAATAACAGCATTATTTCTGGCAGAATGGTGCTTAACCATCTCATTGTGGTAAAAAAAAAAAAAATAAAATTAGCAGCTCTGACTAGCGATCAAGCAGGCTCTCAGTTTCCAGTGAATAGGTATCTGCACAACATCTGCCTCGTGTGTTTTATCTACACATTCATATGCAACCTCCTGCTCTTCCAGGAGACACACAACCATGGGGTAAATAGAATTTCAATGACTGGGACCTCCTGCTTCAGGCAACATTATGACAACTTGTTTTCTTCCCAGTGCTCACTCAGGAGTTTTAGAGCATTGACAGCAGAGTTGAAGTGGCCAAGTTTCTCATCTGCCATCTCCAGCATTTTTTCTATGATGAAATTTAACAAGTCATTTCATGTGGAGGCTTATACTTGCTAGGTATATGCTGCAAGTGGCGTTTTGTTTGTGTACCTACAGTACAGGGTTTTGGGGAGATATTCACAAGAGGGTTTGGGTAATCACAGTATTAGCGTCACAATTTTCCCTGGCAAAAATTCCAGTTCCGTTTAATGGACCTTCTACCTAAGTATGCTAAAAATTCGGGACCATGGGTTGTTCCACTGAGAGATACAGGAAATTGAGGAAGTCAGTTTTATGCTCAGAGGCAATCCTGTGAATATTTCCAACATCCTTCCCAGAAAGTTGAGACCCATAATCCACGTCATAATCTGCATGAATTTGGGAGGCACAGCTACCCTTCCCATTGCCACACAACTGGACAGTCATATTTCGTTGTGTAGGGAAGGAAAAGACACAGAAAGCATGACATAAGTCTACACTCAACGCTGAACACAGGTTAAAGGCACAAAAATCAAGCTTTCTCTCTGATCTCCAAAATATCCGGTTACGAGTTTCAGCACTCAGTCTGTTGATATCTGAAGTTCACAGTAGCACTTCCCAAGACGTTGTCTGTGGCAAAGGAAATAGCTAAGAAAGATCACTTTTGCTCTGTCAGTGTCTCAGAAAAAAACAGCAACTACACAGGAATAGCTGTTTAGGCTGCAGTTCTGCTTATTTAAGAATTTGATTTCAACTAATCTGGTTGCAGGCCACCTGGCAGGTATCAGCCCGGGCTCATTCATTCCAGCCCCACTAAGCCTTCCTTTCAGCAGGTGCCTTTCGAAGCTGCAAATTGGCCTGAATTAATTTGAGCAGGAAGTTCGTGCTGAGGGAAGAGCTGCTCTTCTCCAAGTTCTTTAGAATAAGCTGTCTCTGTCCCCTAATAAAGCGTAGTTGTTTAGAGCTGATAAAATGAATAATCACCACCAGAAGGTCCTTCTTGTTCTTCCAGCCCCCGGCCAAGACAGGGAATCAATACAAATGCAGTTCACAAGGCAGCACTATGTGTTTTTTCAAATAAATTAAATGTGTCTTAAAGCCCATGATCTTCCATGAAATTTCTTGTATTCATAACTTCCAACAACATAGGCCAATAGAAATAAATTTCTTTTGATCAGAGAACATATATTTAGTTTAAAGTATTCAATGTCCTACTTGCACTGGGATGTTCTGTAGAGTGTATGAAGCATAAGTCGTTTTTTGCATCTAGGAATATCCTCTGTCTTGTATCACTGCATATCAGCTTCAAAGAGTTTGATAGGTTTTCTTTTTCATAATCAGTACCCTGTGCTGGTTTTGTAGATACCCTTTTATGGAGAGGTACCATTCTTTCCACACTTAAGTTTTCATTCAACTCCTATTAAAAATGTCATAAACACTTGGGCTGGCAAACTGACAATTACTCTTAAATCTGGAGGGAAAAGAGTCTGTTTCGGTACAATTGAGGAACATATGCCAAAAGCTTTTTCTAAGGTACAATAATTTCCCTGGCTTTGTTTGTCTGTCTGATGTATTTTTGGTTTTGCCAGCCTCCTGTTCAGATAAATTACCCTCAGAACATATGTGGTACCAGGGCTGCATGCAGCTGACTTGTAGATAAGGAAAAAGCGCAACCCATCCCTCCCCTGTTGGGTACATGGTAAGTCTGTCCCGTTATGCAAGTAAGAAGTGATCTGGACAATTTTTCTTTGGAATTGTTTTGACATCAATTCTTTTTCCAAACCCTTGATTCCCACAGAAAATGTGGAGGTGGTTCTGCTCACACTGAGGCCAGTGAGATGAGCGATAACATTGGCAGAATTTTCAAGATAGTCCAAAGCTTGTACCATTTTGAAACCTTCATGGGCCAGTTTCAAGTTTTACTGGGGAAAAAACACAGCAGAAATAGCAAGTTTTAGAACAAGTTTGTAAAGAACATGACAAGGGGCAGCAGGAGAATGTCCTCATCTGAGAACATCCTTCCCCAGCAAGTCACTCATTCTTATTTGTTTCCTGATAACTCTGAGAAGCAAGCCCAGTGGAGCCCCTGGAGCAGCGAGCATGAGGATCTTAAGAGGATCTTACTTCTTTCTTAAGTGGCCAGTGTCCTAACACTTCATCACTTGGTCCTGATTTGCAGTCCTCTTCCTGCGTTTAATATTTCGTATTATTAATCAGAAGAGGACAATGTCTGTCGTGGGAGACCTGGGACTCTGCAGTGTATATAACCTTTTCTGAAAAAGGAGTGGCCTACTGCCTGCACCAGACAATTTTGGGTAACTGTGCCAGAACATCTTTTTGTAGTAGATGCACCGATGATGTGGCAAATCTACACCAGTTATTAAATATCAGACCATTAATACTGATTGTTTTGTTAATGAAATAGTTTCCCATTACATTTTTAGAAATGTGATTTTCAGATGCAGAATGATTTAGTATGTCTTTCTATTAAGTATAATTTCAGTGACTTCATAGTTCAAAACCATTTGATGCGAGTCAATCTAAACATGTTATAGCTAATATACCTTAATATTTCTTTGGTACATGGTTCTATACAAGTGTCATCAGACTCTAGAGATTAAGTTTGCGTGTCTGATGCATCAAGAAAACTCAGTCTTAGTTTAGGATACAGATCTTCCAAGGACACACATCTTTTTAGCTCCACTGAACTCAAACAGATTTGCCAATCTATACTCACACAGGAAAAAGTTTCAGGAAATTTTAATGACAATGAAGGCCAGTTTATTCTCAATTTTTGCATAGTGTCCGGAGAGTTGTATGTTCCCTAAATTCCTGTTTGCATGATTTCCTTTTAAAGGAGTGAGAAATAAAATCAGTCTTGGAAAAATGCTGTTCTCTTATCCCTGTCTGATTAGACATGTTTATGACAAGAGCCCCATGTGTTCCCAGGATAAAGACCTGTTAAGCTAGATACAGAGGGGAGACAGGCAGTGCCCCATGTTAAAGAGGTGAGGAGAAAAAACAGGAACATGGATACGATTCACCCAGAATCACACAAGAGGTCACCAGCAAAAATGGGCTCAGAAGTCAGTCTCCTACCTGCCAGCTCAGTACCTTTGGTCAAGGTCCTTCTGAGTCACTAATGACTTAAATTATTGCCAAGCTGAAGAAGTATCTCACAAATATTTATAGGTTTTTTTCTTATAAAGTATATTAAATTATAACAAGGAAGGCATTAGCCTTTATTCCTTCAGTTGACCATATGAAGTGGCATCTCATTGATTCAGTGCTTTGAAACCAGTGCTACCCCGAGAATCTTTTTGAGACCTTGGTGGAAGACCTGCCCTGATGCAGGATAGAGTTGTAAAGAGTAGGAGGGATGGATACACGTACTGTAATGCTCCAAACTGACCATCTGTTTCCTGCAGTAATGGTCATCTCTGGACCTTTCAGTTGTTCTGCTGTCCTGATGCTGCACTTGAGAAAATGCATAGATATTTGGGCTATAGTATCGTCTAATGAGAACTATAGAGGGACTAAGTGGATTCACTCTGAACTTTTGGGATGCCACTGATGGTTGTTTCAATGGGATGTATCATTCAGACTGTGGGCAGAGAGTGAGGATCCCACAGGCACTGAGCTGTTCTGCTTCCTCCCATTTTCATGGGAACTGCATGTGTGAAGCCCTAACCAGGGCAGAAGCCTCAGACGTTGAAGATCTCCCATATGCACACATTTTGAGACATTAAAAACAAGTCTTCATGATTAAACACATACATAGCTTTCTGTCACTTTAGTGTGTTTTCAGTCAACACACAGATTTAGATGTGTTGTTCATTTTTCAACTTTTCCCATTAATGTTATCCTAAACACTCCTCTCTCAGTCAACATTAGCACCGACCACAATGCTAGGTAGGGCTGCAGGGCAAGGACCAATAGCTAAGATCTTAGTACAAGACAAATTCATTAGACAAACTAAATAATTTAGGCACATTTGAAAAGCAAATGAATGTAGAGGTGTTCCCTTATGATTATTGCTCACATAGATTTTTCTTCAAGAGGAAAAACATAAATTAATAAAGGCCAGAATGTCTTTAATGACAATATTAGCGGCTGCCCTGTGGCTATTAAGACATGCACTCATTGTAAACTATATTGATTTTTCCATTGGATAAAATTCTCTGGTTAAATTGTTATTTGCAGCTATAGTCCGGACTGGCTGTGTTGGTCATTATCGTTATAAAATGTGGTCAGAAAGTTCTTCATTGAAGTTCTGACCACATATTTTCAGAAAGATCCCTTAACAACATCAGGGAGAGTCAGATGCAATCTACAAGCACAATAGTCACTGCTGTTGTGAAGGTGATGATGCTATTGATTAATGAAATGAGTTACAGGCTCTTTAAAAGAGTATACAAATTCTGTGAATCATGCTACATGTAGTCACAACAAAATTAATGGCCAAACGTTTCAAAACTTATTGTGCCTCTGGATTACCACCACTTTCTGTAGAAAGGCTCTTTTCTAAAGAAAGACTCTTAAAGATTGCTTACTGAGAAAATTCCAAGCCTTGACAGGGCAGGACACATGAATTTAAGGGATTTTTAGAGCATTGAGAGACCACTTCAGAGACTGCTAACAGCTACCGAATTCCTATCAAAGATCAGCATGAACCAAACTTGTATGTGTTTGTAGCTTTCAGTCAGTGGCTTTACTCTATGTTTCATTAACCAGGAGTCATTTTGCCCTAGCAAGACTCAACCAGAAATGATTATTTGCCACGTCATATGACCATGCTCACTTTCCAGCTAGTTAAGTCTGGCTTGTTGTGCAGCGAATCTTATTTGAAAGTTCTCTCTTTGTACGTTTGTTCAACTAAGGGGTATAACCACAGCGTGGGAACCTTAACATCTCCCTGGTCATTCTGAGGCTTCCCTCTCTTTTGCAAGATGAGGAATGTGATTGTGGCATTCCTATAAAAGAGGCTCCTCCCTGACCCTCAGATGAAATATTTTATCTTAGAACTCCTAGTTCTTTGACTCATGCACTGTGAGAATTTACTGCATTTGCAAATTAAATGCATGACCCAGTGAACATTCACATGAGTAGTTCCACAGAGTTCAGCCAAAATCCTCATGCATGTACATAAAGGCTTTGGCCTTCTATAAGAAGAGAACTTCAGCGTTGGCAGTTTGCTGCTTTATTCAGGAGGAAATGGTCAGTTAAGGGCCACGAGGCTTATTCTGCCTATCTGTGGCCCTGATTTTTTCTTGAAAGAGTTATATGAAGGAAGACATATTTTTACAGATTTAAAGGTCATGTATGGATGACTGGAACAACTGTTCATAAGAGATGAGAAAATTAAAGAGAAGCCGAAAAATGTGGATGCAAAAAGCTTTTTCCATTTTCTCCATAAACAGCCGATAGCATATAGGAACAAGTTTTCTTATGATATTTTGAGTCAGAACATTACAAATTATAATGGTTGCTCTAAAATGACCCTACAATACTGTGTTGAACACCTTTGCCTTTTATGTGTCACCATCTGCTACCAACCATAAAGAATCTGACACAGAGTTTGTGTTTCACTCATCCTGTTTCAGGGACAGACTGGGTCACATCTAAATCTTTCTCCTAGTTCGATATTCTCAGACTGTCTGAGGTCTTCAAACCCTTTTATTCACTGCTGAAGCAGGAAAGAAATCGAAGTCCAGAGCTGTGGGAAAGAATTTGGCCCTAAGTGGACTCTGTGCAATAACCTGTTTCCTGAAACAGTATTTTTACTGGGAGTATTTCATTGTATACCTAATGTTCAACACAGTGGAAGTACATGGTACCTTTGGGCACAGACTAGAGCCCTGTGGGACCCAAGACACACATCACAATGCAGTGATTATGCACAGAAATGCTAAAAGATGCCTGAAATACCATTAAATGCATTACACTAAAGTAAAACTTAGAGCTTTAAGCAACCATACAGTAATGGAGGTGGCATGTTCTGTTTACAAGAGTTACATTTTCATATGAATCGTGTGAGGGAGGGAAGAATGCATCATCAAGTCTTCAGAGAAATTCAAAGATGTTTCACTAAGAATATGAGTTTCCTTTTCTGTTGATCTCTGCAACTGCTTTTCTTCCTCCTCTTTTTTGGTCTTTGAAGGGCTGAGAACCTCCAGGACAGGACTGAGAATTTGAGCTTTTTTTGGGTCAAGCAGTTTCTATCTCAAGCCACTTCTTACCTTTCAAGAATATAGCCTGGTATTACCTAAATTCTAGTTATTCCTGCTTAGGAGCAGAGAAATGGTGGGCAGGTTGGTTTGGGGCTAGGGCAGAGAGTGAAACAGTGACTAGTGTATGTGCCCAAGCTATTCTCTGCAACCATGCTCCAGCCACCCATGCACACAACACACCCATGAAGACCAAATGTAGTGGCAGAAGAATCCTGCCTTGTGGCTCCAGTCCCTGCTTTCTTATTGCCTTCTTGGATCACTGAGTCATGCAATCAGATTTTAAAAAATATTTAAATATCTCCCATTTGAGATGCCTAACTACTTTTGAAAATTTAGCCATTAAATAAAGTTTCCTTAATTCAAGAGTTTTTGGGCAGGTAAATATATGATGTTTTGGTAGGCATGCAAATTCTACAATAATAGAGGTCTTATATGTACTAAAAAGGAAGAGGCACAGTGACTTTCAATGCTCTTACAGATCTTGCCTACCACGAGGATAAATGACAATTAATTTATAATGGAAGTCAGGAAGAACTGCGTAAGAGTTTGCTTAACAGAGATGTCTTTTTTGATAAATTCTTCGTGTCAAATGGCGACAAGCTTAAAAAAGGGAAGAGTGCTGTAATTGTGATATCCTGTTCAGGTTACACTACCCTCAGGGAAACTTCTACTAATGACTGAATTAATTAACAAGCAATTGTTTCACGTGTTACAGAATTTAAACCAGCCCCCCTGCCCCAGTTTCCCTGGTCTGCTTATTTTTGCACGAGTGTGAACAAAGAAGCCATTTGCCAATGCTTTGCTAACCTGTTACTCTCGCTAAGCATTTACGTGTAACGCTGTGGCACGCAGGGTTGTGTGTATTACAGCTGGGAGCAATGTCTCCTTGTATCAGATACTCTGCAATCATTGTGTAGAAAAGTGTAAAACAAGTACCTTCAGAATCCATGGTAGCAGTTTTAGGCATTAGAACTACTTCTTTCCAAGCTTGTCTACAAGATTTGTGCTGTGGCACTGTGGGAACAGACATGAAGAGATAAATTCAGTCATGTGGCTTCCTATTTAAATTTATACTTTCAGAACACCTTGGAAAGGCGGTCGCAGGTGCATAATTTATATCACAGGTCTTTTTGTTGTTTCACTTAAGTATCTTCTGGGTACATCTCTTGAGCGGGGTATGTTGAGAGCACACATATTCTTGAGCACACCAGAATGTCACGGGGGGCAAATTTTTCCTGTAATTCTTACTCCTTTGGGATGATATGATTATCCTTTCATGCTAAAAATGTTCTATCTTCACAACTATTTACGGGTGTATGCTGGTACTACCTAAACTATGAAAGCGGCCCGTGCAAAAGCACCAGCTCATTTATGTGTAAAATAGCGCAGTTTTGTTGGAAAGGACTTGAGTTGAATAAGCAACCCTGTTTTTAACAGGATTATGTGACAGATGGGGTAGATATAGATAAGGCTGCACAATGCATCTTCAGTCTCTCTTTAACAAACAGAAAGACAGCTCCTTTTCAGCTCACAATTGCAGGCACATTTCGTTCTATTTTGAAAGAATGCAAGAAGTATTTTCTTGATTTTTATCTGTGTTTAATTAAGCTTCTTCAACAAAGAAAGCATTTGTTATATTTTTCAAGCAAAACAACAAGAAATGCTCTTCATTCAGATACAGACTTGTCTCGAGTGGGAACAGCTAAACTAACATGGTTTTTAGTCACCTCTGCCTCTGATAATGGGAGCACTAAGTGTGTTTACAGTTATAAGATTTTGCATAAAATAAATGATCACATTTTGTTTGGCAATTTTACAGGTAAAGTGATAAATATCAGCTTTCTTCCTCAAAGCTGTGTCATGACACTGAAGTATTGCCTCTGTGTGCCTGTACAGATGAATGTGTGTAGATGCGCACCTATGCATTCACCACAGCTCTCAAACTATTATCTGGCCCACATATGAGGAGAAATTCCTGACTTTAACTCTACCTGCTACCATCTCACCCATCCAAAAGCTGATTTGGGAATGAGGAAATCTGACAGCATATTTGCTCTTCAGCCATCACAACTTCTTCTTGCAGCTCCCTGCTCAAGGGTGTACATTGCTCCTGTTGTGGACTCAAGGGCCACCAGTCTCATCATCTACTTCTATGTCTTCATGACATAGAAAAATATCAACATACCACAGAGAAAAATACCCAAATCCCCCATTATATATTAGAAAATGGAAAAGAGAGTGAATCTTAAGGTAAAATCTTGCCCCCTATTGAAATTGACTATGAGCTCCATTTTGGCTTCACTGGCTAGAATTTCAGTCCAAGTTTGTATGGTTTTGGTTTTTTTTGGAGGCAGAAAATTGAACTGAAGTATATTTACAGAAGTCATACTTCAATAAGGTATTTCCCCCCTCCTGTCTATGAATACAGGCACTTCTGTTACCCAAAGACCAATGATACAGGTTCATAAATTGCTATACAGGTGATTCTCTCAGAACCCCCCAAAACTGAGACGTAGTACCTTGAGAGAATTTAGTACTCATTGTACTGAAAGAATCTTTCTGGGAAAAGTAGAACCTCATACGTAAAACTGTTTACAAATCCAGAATTTTTGTGGATTTGATAGGCTTTAGTGTTTCTTTGCCTAGACCATTTGATGGCATCATTTTCATGGAAAAAATTGTACTTTGGTTGAAGAAGAAGAGACATTTCACTTCTGCACTAATGTGTAAAAATATCTTTTTTGAAGTTGCAGGAGTTTTGTAACATTAATATTTCTGTGTAGTTATTTATATGTAGAGCTTATACATATTATTCTTATGTAAACAAAACACTCTTTTGAAAGGTCAAGTATCTTAGGTCTTATGTATTTAGTCTAGAATGAGAAATGTGTTGTTACAATGCAAATCTGAATTTTAAATTGTGAGATTTAAACAACTGCAAAAATCCGTGTGGACTCTGAGGCACCATCTTTGCAACCAAATGATGACACTGCGCATCAGCTGAGCCCATGTAAAAGTCTGTACACACATTTAGCAAGTGCAAGACAAAGGACATTGTCGTCTGTTTCTTTTCAGTGGTTTAAAAAATTATTTCTCTTCTGCTACAAATTTCTGTCCTTCAGCTGGAAATTACTGTCCCTCAACCATGATTTGGTATTTCAAGGAAAAGTAAAACTAGTCAGTTTATACCATAAAATCTGGCTTATTTGAATTTAAATATTCTACTAAAAGAAGACTGTTTTTTCTGGGACTGATTTAATGAGAGCAGTTTTAGGCCAAAGCTAAAAAGGGGACTAAATTATTGCAGAGTAATTCCCCTTAGGCTTTTGAACACACTGTGATCTGAACTAAAACTCACTTATTCTGGACTAGAGTTATCTATACACGCACACCAGAGAGCTTTCCTGGGACAATCTTTTCCACTCGAGTTACTCCAGTTAATTACTTTGTACTGATGAGTCTTGAAAGTCAGTTCAGCCTTTAGCATGGAAACATTCTCAGAAATACTATGAATTTTCTTGAAACAACTTTACCATGAAATGGCACATCAGAAGAAACATTCAGGATTGTGAAGCATTACACTGTGCTGTGGAAATC
>VYZM01015384.1:0-14079 GCA_013398915.1 Dromas ardeola
AATTCTATCTGGGCCTTAGCTTGTCTATTCTGGTTCCTGGTCACTTGGGCACTTTCTCTGTATTCCACCCAGTCAACCCGTCCTTGCTTCCACCCTCTGTAGGCATCCTTTTTGCTTTTGAGCTTGTCCAGGAGCTCCCTGTTAATCCACGCAGGCCTCCTGGCATTTTTGCCTGACTTCTTTCTTGGGATGCACCGCTCCTGAGCTTGGAGGAGGTGATCCTTGAATACCAATCAGCTTTCTTGGGCCCCTCTCCCCTCCAGTACTTTTTCCCATGTTACCCTGACAAGCAGGTCCCTCAGGAGGTCAAAGTCTGCTCTCCTGAAGTCCAGGGTAGTGAGCTTGCTGCATGCTCTCCTTGCTGCCCAAAGGATCTTGAATTCCACCGTTTCATGATCACTGCAGCCGAGGCGACCCTTGAGCTTCACACTTGCCACCAGCCCCTCCTTGCTGGTAAGGACAAGGTCCAGCACAGTTCCTCTCCTCGTTGGCTCCTCTACCATTTGAAGAAGAAAGTTGTCATCGACACATTCCAAGAACTTCCTTGATTTCTGCTGCCCTGCTGTGTTTTCTTCCCCACATATTTCGGGGTTATTGAAGTCCCCCATAATGACCAGGGTCTGTGAACGCAATGCCGCTCCTATCTGTGCCGCTCCTATCTGTCTATGGAGGGCCTCATCCACTCTGTCGTCCTGGTCAGGTGGCCTGTAGCAGACCCCTACCGTAATGTCCCCTACCCCTGCGTTCCCTTTAATCTTGACCCATAAGCTCTCCGTTGGGTCTTCATCCATCCCCAGGCAGAGTTCCATGGACTCCAGCTGTTCATTGACATAGAGGGCAACACCCCCTCCTCGTCTTCTCAGCCTGTCCTTCCTGAAGAGTCAGTACCTGTCCATTCCAATGCTCCAATCATAAGAGCCATCCCACCATGTCTCTGTGATGCCAGTAAGATCGTAGCCCTGGAGGCATGCGCACATCTCCAGCTCTTCTGGCTTATTTCCCATGCTGCGTGCATTTGCGTAAAGGCATTTCAGCTGGGCGCCCAATGAAGCTGTCTCACTGGCTGGAGAGTTTGCTTTTTCTTCATGGTGCTCTTCAGGCGGTCTTCCTTTGAGGGGTTTTATCTGTGACTCCCCGGTTCCTATCTCCTCAGGAGCCCCTGCCTCGTCCCCATAAGACTTCGAGTGTGCTGCAGTGTACCCAGCACATCTCGGAGCAACAGGCTGAGGGCCTTCACTAGTGAGCCACCCCTCAGACCTTGGAGCATTGTCCCTTGGCTTGTCACGAGCAAGCCGGGTAGCATCCCCCTCTCCCAACAAGCCTAGTTCAAAGGCCAGTCAATGATTCCCACTAGCTCATGAGCAAACACCCTCTTCCCCCTTTCAGAAAGATGAGCCCCGTCCGATGCCATGAGATTCCTTACTCCATGAGTGAGATTCCTCACTCCATGAGATTAAAAACTAGATGCATGGACTGAAAGAAATCTCAGACCACTTCACCACGGTTCTGAAAATCAGTAGATCATGATCACAAGGTATGCAGAGAAGTCAATGGGACTCCAATCCAAACAGAAGTCACTGTTAAGCTTTTTTTTTTCTTTGCATCATTCACTTGTTCACTACCTCTACCCTACAGGCATCACCATGATCACCACTTTCAGTTTAAGTTACTGCTTGTTTCCCTCATTACATTATTACTACCAATTCCAGAACTACTTAGTCATTTTTGCTGTCAGCTCAACTTTGATTTCGTCACTATCTTCCTCTTCAAGCTTACTAAAACTTCTCAAAGATATATCAAACTCTTATGTCCTTTACAAGTCAGTACTTATTGGTTAATCTTGAATTCTAAGCACACAAAAGTAACTACATTTAACATCAGAAAATTCAGCATATACCAGCCTTCTTTGGATTTAACAAAAGAAAAAAGGGGGATCGTTGGGTTAAACTGATCAGGATTGAAGGCAATCAGCATTTAGCATCTAATGCATTTCCTGTTCATACGATGGTATGGTCCCACCAGTAACATGGGTCTTATGCTCACTTACACACAAAAAACACCAAAAAAAAAGTGAAGTTATTTTAATTTTCAGCTTGTAACCCATGCAGCAAGGAATAGCCTAAAGCAAATTTAGAACATGGGTATGATCCTTTTAAATGGTTTTTATAATGGATATAATGACAGACTCTAAACAATATAGTCAGTGCAGTAAATCATTAAGACAGCCCTCCTTTCTTCTCTCTTTTTCAAGTACTGTGTCTATTCTGACTGCATGGTGAATTATAGGTTGTAACCTGAGAATCCAATAGTAATTGCAATAAAGACTACATTTTCTTTTCTGAACATAAATAGGTTGGATTTTTTATTTTTCTGTCCTACTTCAAATTATAACACTGCAAATACTTTATGTGTACAGAAATGATACATATACAAAACTTCTCAGTTTTCATGATGCACTAAGGATTCAGATTTATAACACACTGTCATTTCCATGCCTTCAGGGAACATTGCACTTTCTTAATTTCTGTAAGGAATGTCATACAGAAAATAATCAAGCCACATTTGTGTCAAGTCTGCCATTTTTAATTATTAGCAATAAAGTCTAAGCAATTTCTCCTTTGGTTTAACAAGTGCATACCTATCTTCCAAAATTTTTTTTATGCCACAACTCATAAAATTGTTTAGGCTGATGCTAGTCTCTTGCACTAAATTAATAACTAATCACTGGGATATTTATAATCTTGAGTTTTTTTACATGAGAATTGTCAGACTTAATCACCCTCTTCATATTTTCACTATTTACAGAGCTTCATTTATCATACATTTCAGCAGTGTGACAACAGTGGACTATTTTCGCAACTTTTCAAGTATGTAAAGGAAGATAAAAGGGTGGCAAATCATGACAACAGCTTGAAAGTTTTACTCTTTCTGATCCATCCATTTCCACCAGAAACTGATTCCTAAAAAACTATTTATTTTAATACCACTCACAAAGAGAAGCAGAATTATCAGGCTAAAACGTCAAAAAATGGACAGTTACACTCAATTACAGAAAACACATTCTGATTATTATCATTGGCTAAACTCTGCAGACAGTATGAGAATGACCTGTCCAATCAAATGTTTGTAAAAAATAATTTCTTTGATAGAAATGCCAAAGAAACTGTTGTCAGATGCCTTTATAAAGTGGGTTCAGGGCTTATAACCAGAAACTGAAAGGTCTACTAACTCTGATAAGGATAGTGATTTGGGAGGTAACTGCTGAGACCAAATTTTTTTTCAAATCACTTGCAGACTGCATTGAAAAGTAACATAACGTCTAAACTGAAGTTATACAGAATAGCACAAATGTGTGGCCACCGCAAGATTCTGTGGGAAGTTCATCTTGCATTCATTCTCACACCGTGTTGCACAACGAGAGCAAAAACAAATTATGTAGATACCACTTCATTGAAATAAGCTATGAGTGACAACTCCTCAAGTCTACCAAGTGAAACACTGCAGCGTAAATGCTACCTCAATGTTGTAATGAAATATTACAGAGTATCTGCTTCGATAATCATAGTAAGAAGAACCATCTACCTTCACATTTCAATTGGTTAGGGAAAAATCCTGCCCCCTGGTAACTTGGGACCGGTACTGTTCAGTATCTTCATCAATGCCAAAGATGGTGGGATTTAAGTGCACCCTCAGCACATTTGCAGATGACACCAAGATGAGTGGTGCAGTTGACGTGCCTGAGGGATGGGATGCCATCCAGACCGACCTGGACAGGCTTGAGAAGTGGGCCCATGTGAACCCCATGAGGGTCAAACAAGGACAAATGCAGGGTCCTGCACCTGGGTCAGGGCAACCCCCAGTATCAATACAAGCTAGGGGATGAAGGGATTGAGAGCGGCCCTGTGGAGAAGGACTTGGAGGTACTGGGGGATGAACAGCTGGACATGAGCCGACAATGTATGCTCACAGCCCAGAAGGCCAACTGTACCCTGGGCTGCATCAAAAGAAGCATGGCCAGCAGGTCAAGGGAGGTCTACACTGCTCTGGTGAGGCCCCACCTGGAGTACTGCATCCAACTCAGAAGCCCTCAGCACAGGAGGACACATGGACCTTCTCCAGACACATGGATCTGTTGGAGTTGGTCTAAAGGAGGGCCATAGAAATGATCTGAGGGCTGGAGTAGCTCCCATATAAGGACAGGCTGAGAGAATTGGGGTTGTTCAGCCTGGAGAAGAGAAGGCTTCGGGGAGACCATATTGCCACCTTTCAGTACTTAAAGGGAGCTTATAAGAAAGATGGAGATGGACATTTTAGCAGGGCCTGTTGCAATAGGACAAGGGGTAATGGTTTTAAACTGAAAGAAGATAGATTTAGATTAGATATTAGGAAGAAATTCTTTCCTGTGAGGGTGGCAAGACACTGGAACAAGCTGCCCAGAAAGGCGGTAGATGTGCCATCCCTGGAAACATATAAGGTCGGGTGGGACGGGGCTCTGAGCAACCTGATCCAGTTGGAGATGTCCCTGCTCATTGCAGGGGGATTAGACGAGATGACCTTTAAAGGTCCCTTCCACCTCAAACTATTCTATTGTTCTATGAAAAATAAGCCAAAATCCTACCACACACAGAGAGGAAGAGGGAAAAAAAAGAGCATGAGAAACAGCAGCACAAACACCAAGGTTAGGGAAGGAGGAGGTGGCGGCGCTCCATTGCACTAGAGCAACTAGGTCATGGAGGAGCCCACGCCAGAGCAAATGAATACTCCTAAAGGAGCTGTGGCCCATGAAGAACTCACACCAGAGCAGAGGAAACATGTGAGAAGGAAGGAGCAGCAGAGAGAAACCACCATATACTGACTGTAACACCCCTCTCCCCATGCTCCTCTATTGCTTAGGGCAGTAGAGGACTCAGGAGTGACGACATAAAGTTAAGCCTGGTAAAGAAGCAGGAAAGGTAGTGCTTTAGTTGTTTGCCTTTTTGTTTCTCACTACTCAAATCTATTTTAACTAGTAATAAATTAGAGCTTATTTTCCCCAAGTCAAATTTGTTTTGCCCTCAGCAGTAACTGGTAAGTGATCTCCCTGTCTTTATCTCAGCCCTTGAGCTTTTTCATGCCAATTTCTTCCTTTTATTTTTTTATCCTTCTGGTCCTGCTGAGAAGGGAATGAGTGGCTAGGTGGGTGTTTGGCTGTTAGACAAGGCCAACATATGACAAGAATAAAATGAATTATTTATGGAAGAATAGTAGCTAACAGACACAATAGTGTTATTTTCTGCTTTCTGTATGTTTAGGTCAAAGAAACGACCATAAAATATTTTAGTAGAGTTGTACCAGGCCAAGTTGAAGGCACCTCTGGGAAAGCATATTTAAGAAAATGAAAAAATGCTGCACAGCAGAGCGTGAGAGAGAGGAGTGAGGACAGTATGAGAGAAAGAGCCCTATAGACACCAAGGTCAGAGAAGAAGGAAGGGGAGGAGGTCTCCAGGTGCTAGAGCAGAGATTCCCCTGAAGCCTGTGGAGGAGACCATGGAGAAGCAGGTTGTCCCCCTGCAGCCTATGGAGGTCCACATTGGAGCAGATATCCACAATGCAACCTGTGGAGGGCTCCATGACGGAGTGGATGGAGGTACCCTGAGGGCAGCTGTACGCTCATGGAAGGAAGATCACGCAGGAGCATGTTTTCTGGCAGAAACTGTGGCCTGTGGGGGACCCATGCTTGGAGCCGTTTGTTCCTTATGGATTGTACCCCATGGAAAGGACCCACGTTGGAGCAGTTCTTGAAGAACTGCAGCCCGTAAGAAAGACTCAGATTAGAGGAGCCCATGAAGGACAGTTACCTGTGGAGAGCTGTGGTGAGTTAACCTTGGCTGGCTGTCAGGTGCCCACCAAGCCACTCTCTCACTCCCCCTTCTCACCAGAACAGGGGGAGAAAATAAGATGAAAAACTCCTGTGGGCTGAGATAAGGATGGGGAGATAGCTCACCAAGTACTATCATGGGCAAAACAGACTTGACTTGGGGAAACAGATTCAATTTATTGCCAATTAAACAGGGCAGGATAATGAGAAATAAAAAATTTAAAAACACCCCCACCTCTTCCCCCTCCCACTTTTTTCCTGGGTTCAACGTCACTCCCAACCTTTACCTCTTCCACTGAGATGGAAAAGGACAATGGGGAATGGGGGCTGTGGTCCGTTCATAACACTTTGTCTCTGTTGCTCCTTCCTCCTCACGCTCCTCCTCTGCTCCGACATGGGATCCCTCCCACAGGAGATAGTTTTCACAACCTTCTCCAGTGTGGGTCCTTCCCACAGGCTGCAGTTCTTCATGAACTTCTTCAGTGTGGGTCCTTTCCACAGGACACAGTCCTTTAGGAATTGACTGCTCCAGTGTGGGCTCCCCACAGGGTCACAGTTCGGCCAGAAAACGCGCTCCTACATGGGCTCCACTCCATGGGTCACAGTTCCTGCCAGGATCCTGCTCTCCAAAGGGTTACAGCTTCAGGACACATCTACCTGCTCCAGCATGGGCTCTTCAATGGGCTAAAGGGAGGATATCTGCTCCTTCATAGGCCTCCATGGGCTACAGGGCGACAACCTGCGTCATCATGGTCTTCACCACCGGCTGCAGAGGAATTGCTGTTCCAGTTTCTGTAGCCCCTCCTCCTTTTTTGCTGACCTTGGTGTCTGTTTCTCTCACGTATTCTCACTTTCTTTCCTGGCTGCTGTCCACATTGGTTTTTGCCCTTCTTAAGTATGTTATCAAACCGCTGATTGCCTCAGCTTTGGCCAGCGGTGGGACTGTTTTGGAGCCAGCTGGAACTGGCTCTATCCAACACAGGATCAGCTTCTGGCATCTTCTTGCAGAAGCCACCCCTGCAGCCCCTCTACTCCCAAAACCTTGCCACATAGACCCAGTACGAAAGCCCATGCTGGAGCAGAGGAAAAGTGTGAGGATGGAGCTGCAGAGATGAAGTCTTATGAACTGACTGCAACTCCTGCTCCCCACCACCCTGTGCTGCTTCACAGGGAGGAGGTAGAGGACTGAATTTGAGCCTGGGATGAAGGGGAAGGGAAAGTGGTCTATTTTTGCCCTTTTTTTCCTCACTCCTACTCCACTTTTAATTAGCAAGAAAATTAATCTTCCCCAAGTCAAGTCTATTTTGCCCATGACTGTAATTGGTAAGTGATCTCCCTGTCTTTATCTCAGCCCATGAGCTTTTCCATCTTATTTTCTCCTCTGGTCCTTTTGGGGGAGGAGGACTGACAGAGCAGCTGGGTGGGCATCTCTCAGCCAGCCAACTCTGCAAAACCCACCACTCTGGACAAATCAAAAAGGATTATTTTTTCATGTTTTTTCATAATCAATAAAAAAAAAAAGACCCAGAATTTAAAGTAGATAATTCACCAAAGCATACCAATTATTTTTTTTGTCCAAATTCTACGCTTTATTTTGCAATATAAAAAATCTGACAGTGACAGTCAGCCTCAAATCAATTTAAAAAACACATCCGCAGAGTGAAGCAAATTTTCTTACAAATTTCATTCAAAAGTATGACATTCAGAAAAATAAGTAATTTTAAAAGTAAAATGAATTTGTGTTATATTATATAGCTTTTTACGGAGTTCAATTTTTTCATGTAGTTGACTAAACACCTGATAAATATGCAAAGAACTCAAAGGAGATCATCTTTCAGATAACACTGAAGAGGCGAAATTAAATTAGAATTAAGAAATGCTACTATTCACCTAGAATGATTCACGACAAATATCATGTAAAAGTACAGTTACTTTTCTGGAAGGCTCTACTATATCCCCAAGTCCAGATTATACAAAATGACAGCAATAAGTATCAGTGCTCCTGAAGCACATTTCCACTTCAGTCAGACCAAAGGTGATGAATACTAAGGTGCAACATTAGCATTTGTTGTCACCACAGATAAAATGAACATTTTTGCCTGTGCAAAAATATAGGCAAGTGAAAGCTTCATACATTTTTATCTTAGAAGTAACTTTATTCAAATAATTTCCACATCAAATATGCAGAGACTTAAGACTTTCAGTACAAGATTAATTTTATTATTTTTCTTGAAAATAATTCCAGCATTAACTGGTTGTGCATTTTATTAAAAACATACTGTAAGAACTGAGCTACTACTTTGATGCTCATGTCTGCTAATGAAATGTTGAGGCGTTCACATATACCAGCAGCTCTGCGACTAAACATAGTTAGCTAATCACCTGCTGAGACCATCTTCAGCATAGCATCCTCTACCCACAACACATCCAGATCACAGCAGATGCTCCCAAGGCTGATTACATGGGTTCACATGAACTCATGGTAGGCAGTCAACACGAATTTTTTTAAACAGTTCTCTAGCATATGGAAGACCATGCTAACAATTCACTCTGCTAAATAACAATGCATAAACCCCCATATGCTCTGTGCCAACAAGAATGATACCCAGTCCTGAGAAAATGATGCTGCATTAGTGACCCATCAGAATAAAGCAGATGGAGACTCTTCAAAGGAGAAAATGCTCTTTTTTTCATGACTCTGCTGCTGCAGAAACATTTTGGTTTTCAGGCTTATGGTCCGGCTTCCAACCATTTACCGTATTTCCTCTGAATTTCTTCCGTATCTTGACTTCCTGACTACTACCCTTGTCAAAAGTTTGTATTTCCAAGTTCCTCCACCTTGGACTCCAACCAGAATCCTCACCAACAAGTCTTAATCATTACAGTATGGGGAGACTGTCCCATTGCAACACTTACTCTGGTTTATCCACAGTGATATTTCATGAAAGCACTATAAAAGGACACAGTTTTCTCAGAAATGGTAGAATTAGACCAAATCCAAGTTTCCCACCTGTGCTGAATGCTCAAGGAGGTACACATAATGCTTATCTTCCCCCACCTCACTAATCAGAAGTCTGATGTCGGTAAGCAATACCACGACAAGGTAAACATTACTCTGTTTTACTACGCCATGCAGATATTGCATATCTGACTCCAAGTCACAACCACAGCTTACTCTCAACAACCTCCAGATGCTCTGCAAATCTCAGCACCTGCTAATAAAGTCATCTATAATCGGTGTGGGATAAATTCTGTGAAAAAATACAGTGCTCAATACATTATTACAAGAACACTTGGCACCACCTACAGGGAGAGGACCAAAGCTCTCGAATGGTTGGAAAATTATTATGCTGTGACTGCAAAACCAACCATTAATTTTGTTATGCAGGTGGAACCTTATCCAGGAATGACTAGCAGTGCTATGGCACCAAAAAATCTCACCATAGTTCTACATAAAGTTCCTTACCTTATCTGCACTATTCCCTGCACCATGATGTTTATTAGAAGAACCACAGACACAACAGGGGGTGGCAAACATCCTCTATACAAATATTACTAAGGGAGTGTTTTAGTAAGAAGGATGACTTAAGTAAGTAGAAATACTCTTCACAGTCACTGCACAGCTTTTAAATGTCTATCTCTAGGTGAATTATCTAATACAGAAGTTGATGTGAATTGCAACACAAAGTCCATAGCGATAAGATTCATAAAAAAATGTTAGATTAACTGCTGCTTGCTCCTTGATCATTTACGGATAAAATATATAGCAGATGTTCCTCAAATACTAGAAAAATCACGCATCCTTGAAAACTCTGCCAGTACATCATACTATATTTTCCTGAATCCCTCATGAGATTTAATTCTAATTGTCACTATTTCTATTATATCAATTGAAATTCAAAAGAACAAATGCAGTGACCATTAAAACAACTTCAAGGTGATAAGGTTATTTAAATCAAGCCTCAAAGTATGCAATTCACATGACCATGTGCAGAAAGATCACTTTTACTCCTTTCCAATTGCAAAAACCTGAGATAATTTTCTCATGATGCATACTAAAAAGGATTTGCAAGTTTGGTTTTGTTCCTATTTGAAAGAAGTAGCAGGATTGTTTCTATAACATACTTAAACAACATGATAAATAGTATATGAAGCTTTTGAGGGAGCTGTAACACTTAGAGAAAAGATCATTATGTTAAATTACTTTAATAGCTCTTGTTTTGATCTTGCTTAACTCTCAACTTTCAAAGACTTCTTTACAAGTCATTAAAAGAACCTATTTTTCTTTCATTTAAAAACTAATGTCACGAGAATCTCAACTAAACATACTGAACATATTTTTTGCCTTAGGTAAAATGAATTATTTTTTGCTGCCTTACATAAGCCTTTTAGATGCATACTTTCAAAAACAAAAACAGGCTTAATCAAAACAGAGGAATAATAGTTCTTGTTAATTATTGCACGTGCAAATGAATTGCAGCACCAAAAATCTTGGCAAGTGACTGCCATGCAGGGATCTTGCACTCTGTTTCAATTCCTTTCAGTTACTTAGCAAGAAATGTAACGGTCACAGCATTAGATCTAACACTGTGTCACAAGCAAGAGAGCACTATAAATGTTCTGGGGCCACAGCCTTGCTTATGGAAAGAATTTTTATGGATTTCTGGAAACAATAAAGAAACCCACAATAAAGTTTTAAAACCAGTGATTTACTTCTGCTGTAAAATATACCAATAATCAACTACCTTTAAGAGATAATTCCTAGATACATCTTTAAGCTATACCGGTATTTTTGAGAACCTTCTAGCTTTCTTTCACCCTTGATTCTGAAAAAAACCCAATCCTCAGTCATTCTAGACAGAACAAAAAAGTGTCTTGTTAAGTTTGAAAAAAGTCTGGAATACAAGCCCTGTGTAGTTGAATTTCACAAGTAAGCAGGCTTGATAAAGCGGTCTGTGAGGGATGAGGTGGTGGAAATTATCTGTATTTTAACACCAAGAGTCAGGTAAAACATTAGACTGCTGCTATCTCATATGTGTTGGAAACGATGACAAACAAAAGGTTTACTCAAAGGTACCAAGATGCAGAACCTGACATTTTCCCTGACTAGAAGCAATCAAATAGCATCAAAAAAAACCCAAAAAATAAAGCTCATCTTGCCTTAAATCATTAATAAACTAATTTACTTAGTTTAAACTAACTTGGGTTTTTACTCAAGGTAAGCACCTGAACAGTCCTGGGAACTTCGGAAGGATCACTCATGTTCTCGGAGTGAATATGCCCGTAATACTTTGCTGAACTGGTGTCTATGTTGATTAAAGTTGAGTGGTTGTATCACGTTCCTTTTATATAATTTTCAGCAATTCGTAATTCAGCATTTAGGAAATTACTTTATTCAGTTAAGACTAGTATTTAGAGCTTCATCTCAGTTGTAAAACAGGAAAAATACTCAAATTGCCAAATGACTGCCTAAGAATAAGATTTAACAAAGGCATTGTTTTCTATATTCTCTGTTTGCTTTTAGCTAGAAGCTAATTTAAATAGCTGAACTTAAATTTGTAGTCAAGTTTTATTTATTAGTCACATGTTGAAAAGGTACTGACAGGTACGATCAGAAATAAACACAAAATGGAAAGAACTACAGAGACAAAAGTCAACAACCTAAAAGTTTACATACAGCAGAAGGTTATCTGTCATTGCTGGAAAGGGCTTCCTTTTCTTTTTAAGTTTCATAACTCTGACTACATTCAATGTGAAGTTTTAGAGTCATAGGCACATGATTACAAGATACATTTCACATTCTAGTAATTCTAGCAAAGTAATTTCAAGAACAGTTTGACATCAGTTTGGATCACACTCAGCAGATTGTCCGCTCAAAACATTCATGCAGAAAGGTATACCATTTCTAAGTATTTTAATTAAAACCTGGAACGTGCGTTTCTTAAGTTTATAATTTTCTTACTATTTTTTCTGACATTTTATAAAATTTTCCATTACAGTAACCTTATTCTGCATATGAAAATAAGGCTGTACAGACAGAAAGATCTGAGGCAACTAAATGCTTTCAAAACTGGTGAAGTTACATTAAGGGTCTGACCTAAACCTATAAAACTGAAAAACAGTCTTAAAGGCTAAAAGGAGTTATAGTAAAAGTTCAGTGGTACTTCCTATTCAACACATTTCAATTTTAGTATTTTTAGAACATTATACTTTCACCAAAGTCTAAGCTCATTTACACTTCAGCACATTCTTAAAGACTTCAGAAAACCTTGAAAGAGAGTATGTAAGAAAAAAAAAAATCTAACCAGAAGAAATACAATTGCTGAAACATGTCATTCTGGTTTATGTTAAACTGTTTTAGAACCGTCTCTGTTAAAAGTGTCATCTTTCTTTTTGTTTAAAGCACCAGTTATAATAAACCAATATGTTAAAGGTTATTCAAAATGTCCTCTCCTGTGCACCTTGAGGTAGTGGCTTTGCTCAATTTTCTAAAGGAAGCTTCTGCTTCTTAAATTCTCAATATTTTTCATTTTTCATCTGATCTGCAATATAACCATACATCATCTGTCTGCATTTATTTAATGCTAAAATTACTTGATCAAAAGGACAGAATACAGCAGCTGGTCAAAAGGAAAAGCCTAAGGCAATACCCCTGTTACTCTTTCAGTCTCATTCTGGAGAGTCTCTCTGCCAAAAAAAGAAGGACTTTTTGCTTTCTAAAAAAACCCCATGAATTCCACTACTTAACCCACAAGCAGTATATTTTCCCTTATGTAGTAAAAAATATGCTTCGTTGTTTGTATGCATATAGATCCGCTTAAATCCTGTCTACCTACTGAAGGAGTCATAACTGCAACTGTACATTTCAATTACATGTGGTAAAGAACACATCCTGATGAACTCCACAGGAAACATACCAGTGCTGCCATCCAGTTATAACTAAACTATTCTCCACTACAGAAATATACACTCTGTAAAATATGTCTAGATGATTTACCCAAAACAAGCAAAAACAAACACTCAGAAAATACTGCTTGCTTTTGTTCATCTTCTCCAACCCCTGAGACATGAGAAATTGTCAAATTTTTAAGTTTGCTTTATATTGTTTTTAGACGCTATAATGAAGTTACCTGTCATTAATGATCCAGTTCAGACACAGATTGAGGGAATTAAGGTTTTTGCATCTCTTTACTATTTCCATCACGGTTTCATTGTCCAGTTCTGTGATATGACGTAGATCCAAGCTGGAAAGATTTCTTAGCTATTGAGACAAAGAGACAAAAGAAAGAATCTGAAATTTGATCACATACATAAATGTTATAAAACCTACTAAACTTTTTGGAATCATGTATAATATGTGCAAGCCAGTCAAGAAAGATGAGATTACCGTATTTTTCACAAAAAGCAAACATATCAGAGATATTCATAGTATCCAACTTTACCAAATTTGGAATTCAGACACTCAGTTACTCCATGAAATCAATACACTTTCACTCATGGTCCAATACATCTAAAATAGGGTCCTAGGCCTTCCTCCTTTTAATGTAGTGCAATGTAGTGTTAGATACCAAGGTATCAAGACACGAACTCATTTAATTATAAGAAAAACAGGGCACGGAAGAAAGGGGAGACAGCACATTTCTCCTTAGATTCAAATGCATGTGATTAAAGAATCCAGAGTCTAAGACTTTTAAACTAAGTAAATACTACAAACTCCCTAGAAAGTACAGTATTTATACTGTAGTCTCACCTGCACAGCCATCAGTAATATCTTGGATGTTCTGAACAACAAAAGTTGAAGTCACACAACAATATGATTAAGATTTATGCACTGATTAATCTGATTTATTACTATTGTTAATCATTATAATGCCCTTCAAAAGCAAACGAAACCTTCTTACTACTTTTATGTGCTATGGATTCAAAGAAGAAAATTTTTACAGATTTCTGCAGTATTCTTAAATAACGGATCAGTTTAGTCGTAATAACCTCCAAGTGCTGTTTGCTTTTTAAGCTGTCTGAAATAATCTCTGTTACACTCTGGAAAAATAATTGCGTTAGGTAATATTGACACTTTAATTAAATTTGCCTTTCCTGTAAGAGAGAAAAAATAATCCTATTCAGTGATTTAAGTCACTAAGGATTTGATTAAGTAAAGGCATACAACGGAGATCATATAATCGGTCCACTTCAGTAGTTAATTATTAAGTCAATGTATTGGG
>VYZM01015384.1:14094-28075 GCA_013398915.1 Dromas ardeola
AGAAAAGGAAAAAAAAGACGATTTCAAATGTAGGTGGTCTTCTACAGAAACTGGTGTTCTGGTGTTTTGTTCCAGAAGTTTTTAACATTCTCCAAACTAAAGCTGAAGATAAACCACATATTGCTTCCAAAAACTCTGCAGAACAAGCATCAAATTAAGGAACCTGACCTTTGAGAAACAACTGCAGGGTATGTCTATAGGAAGTAAGACAATAATATTCCTATTATTAGGATACTACCACAGGTATACTGTGGAGGTGCTTGTTGTAAAACTATTGCAGTTCTGATAATCTTATTTGCCTATTAGGGAGAAAAGCACGTAATGATTGATTATATTGAAATATTGATTAAGCACATAATGATTGAAAAGCACATATGATTGATATTGTGTTGGTAAAATGGACAAATTTTACAAAGCTCTGTCTCTCTCCATTTCAGACATACTGCTCTAGCAGGTAGTTTAAAAGACTTACCTTCTATGCACCCAAAAAAAGATCACAACCAATTCCTCATTTTTTTTTTTTTTGCCCAAATTACAAGGAGAAGGGGAGGCTCAGAACAACGTGACTTTTCTTCACCTTCATACAGCTATTCATATTAGATACTTCAGCCTTTATACTATTTGTCAATAACATGGCCAATGCCTACGACATCGCAAAAAACCTACTGGACAATTCAATAATGCCTATGTTCTATGACAGTAAACAAATATTCACTAGGAGATCTCGAAGACAGTAGAAAATCTTCCCATAAAAAAAAAAAAACACAAAAACAAAAAAACAACCAAACAGAATTCTTCACTAAAGCATGCTTTCTTTCACGACAACACCTTCTTATGAGCAGGTGACAATACTGGTGATTCTTTTGTCACTTTTATTACTTACAGAGTAAGAACCAAGAACTTACACTGAAGATAAATCAATGCATGGAGATCAGTGCTTCTTTAAAAAGTATCTAACTAACATGGCTTCAAATCAAGAGGTAACAGTAAGTAAGAGGTAACAGTAGAGTATCTACCTCGTTGAGGCAATGATGAATGCAGCAGAAAGAATTTGTTATTTCCCAGGAAAAAGACATTTGCATTGCATGGGTAGACTTAAAAACTAAACCGAATTCCTCGTATTCCTGTTGACCAAATTAATAGGGTTTCCAAGGCAGATTTTATCCTTTACTGCCACATGAGAATTATCATTCCCTCACTGTTTCCTTCCTTCATACTAATAATGGTCTACCACTATATTCAATATACAGTAACTTAACCATCACTTGCCTTTTTTACTGTCACATTCATTCATTTTAAACAGCCTACCTCATCTACTTAGTAGGTTAATTCTTCTTTTTATCGGGCAGCACGTACTTCATCCAGAAAACCTTACCGTCTTAGAAGTTTGAAGAGACTATGTCAGACTGACACAAACTCTTCAAGTACAACTTGAACTATACAACCTTATTATTGCCATTTCAGATGAGTGAATGACTTTCAAGAACTGCAGAACTGGATACACATTCCTTTAAGTACTGGACTTTCTGACATAATTTTTTATTGATATAAACATGACAGGTGAAAAGAATACCCCTTTTCCTATCTAAATCAGAGCTATTAACATCTTGTTACTGGTCAGAGAATTGTTTTAAATACATGTGTAACCATTTTTCATTAAAAAAATGGGATGGATACTTTAATGACAAATTTCCTATTCTATATTTTACCTGAAAAAGCAATTTTAAGGGGTTAACACTAAAAATACTGAGTTCTTTATTAATCACTAGTATTATAAAAAAATGGCAAGAAAAATCACGTAAGTTTTATATTCTACCTCTAACCCTCACATCTAAAAGTAGTATGATATAAAAAAAATAAAACTTCTCTGAAGCAGACAACTGGACAGTCAAGATGTTTGAATCTTCAGTGCATGCATAAATCTTGAGATTAAAATAGCATACCTATAATTAGCATTTTTCCACAGAAAAGGAATATTCTTTTACTTAAATACTAAATCTTAGGGCACCAGGATGAATAAAGTTTTTCCTTTGGGGTTTGGTTTTTTTTTCACCAATCAAAACCAATTTTCTTCATGCAGCAATACCACTTCATTCAGTAATTTCAGGGCCATACCTCTACAAATATTCACAACTTTTTTCAACTCTTAATTTTATAGCTCTACAAAGAATGCTCAGCATGAACAGAATTTAAACTTCGAACTCAGCTCCAGCAGACAAAATATTTTAACTGAGAAAGAAATATTTAATGTGACAATAAAACAGACAAGGCAAACAGTAGACACAGGGCTTAAAATATGAAATAGGAAATAAAATAAAAGAATTGAGAAAGCAAAACCAGTTAAACTAATTTTGCGTGCTACACAGATACAGAACCTTGCTGAAATTACTGAATATTGACTCAGTGTTAAAATGGTATGAGATAGTATAATAATAGCATTTAAATTTCTGAGGGAGTCAAGTTAGATGAATGAGATTACAAGGGAACAGGATGTTGTTCCCTTCCTCTCAGTCTCACTAACAGACAGAATTGACAGCCCAGTATCTAAAGGTTTCATGAGGGGGTGGCCTGTTAGATTGTACTGAAAGGGAATTATTCCACTGTGAATGACAGATGCAAAAGAACCACTTAGATCACAAAACGGTTTTGGACAAAGGAAGTTTGAAAAACAGCGATTCAGTGCTTTTAAAAATATATTGAAATTAAAAAAATAAATACTACTATTTTTTAAGAAATTGCCTACTATTTTGGATGTCAAATATTTTAAATTATGATAAAATGATTTTTGTTCAATACTTTTAGGTTGTAAAAGACCTTTAAGATCAAGTCCAACCGCAAACCTAACACTGCCAAGTACACCACTAAACAATTCATATAAGATCAATCCTCTTCAGAAGTAAAGCCAAATTATTTCTGAAGGAAAGTGTTTAAAAGGACTTAACGAGCTTTAAATTCCCATCTTCTGCTAAATAAACTTAATTTTCTTGACACTCTCTGTGTATACGTGTCTTCAGGGAATAAACTGCTCTCTGATTTAAGCACCCAAAAGAAAATGTATGATCACAGGAAATAAAAAAATAACAACCTGAAAAAACTGTATATCACATTCTTTTTATTATTATACCAATAGAATCTATAAACTATTTTTAAAAAGTCACATACATTAATTTTTACTTAAGAGCTAAAGTAACTGAACTATATTATTGAGACATACTGTGTTCCTGAAACAGTAATCATACATGGTTTAAAGAATTGGAAAATTATTGAATAGTTACAGAGGAGACTATTTTCCCACAGACTGATTTAATGTTCTGCACATTCACAACTTTTAATTTCCCTTTTAAAAGTTAAATATTGCAGAACATTGAGCTCCCATTGCTTAAATAAGAAATAAACGTTCAAAATCTGCGTTATGAGCACAGAGATTTAATTTGCATCACTTACAAAAAACAAAACAGAAGAAGTTTGTTTTGAAGAGCATACGTATTTGTAAAAAAACATGCCTGAGAAAAGGGAGTTGAAAATCTACCTTAATTAAGGAAACAAGTTCATTCAATAGATTTCTTTGTTTTGTAATGTACCACAACAAAACACAATAAGAAAGTGAATCACATTTGTACTGCTACTCCTTCCAAGATAACTTATAATAATAATTCGGTTTTGATTTATTGCATGCACACTTTTACAAGTTATGCTATAAAAATAAATATATTGCCCTTTCTAACATTAAGGCCCATTGTAGAGGAGCTACTTGCGCACACGTATAGACTGCACACATAGTACCCACATGACAAGACTTATTTCCAGTTTATGAAGTCTAAAAGTTGTGTTGAATTACATTATTGCTGAGTCATAGTTTACTCTGTGTTATTTACTCTCAAGTACCTCTAATGAACCTTTTTTTTTTTTTTTCAAGTTTCACACATCCACAGAACACTGAAAGCCCTTCAGCCATGCTATCAATCTTCTCTGCAATGCCTTTCCTACTTCATTTCAACTTGAAAGAAACTGCAGCTGAGTACAACTACCAAACTCTGAAAAATTATGAGAAGAATCTCTTAGGAGGGACACAGTTAAATTCACTCAACAAAATGCTCAGCTTTAGTTTGACAAGGTGTAAAAAGGTTCTCTTACACAGTCTAGAGCACCGCATCATTTAAAGTATCAAGCCAATCATCATAAAGAATCTCCCAGAATCACTATGTTCAGAAATCCTTACTTAATGACTTTTTCCTATGATTGGAAGACTAACATTTAAAAGGAAATCTTATGAAATACAGCTCATTATATAAATTGATTAAAAATTTGTTTTCTCTAGACATAGCCAAAGAAGAACAATCACGTTCTTAGCTAAGAACCACAATGATTTTAAGATTAGAAGGTATACTGAAATATTACCATAAAAAGAGCACTTCATGTCAAAATAAATCAGTTACTAAAGAAAGGGACCATGCAGTAGCTCAGTTTAGAAAAGGCTCTTGCAAGATCAATCTTGTCATGTGCAGGTTATCATTATATACCTGTCAAGCTGACAATGCCTGCACTGAATGAGTCCTAAATACTTGCTCTATAAATCTGAATTTCGATTGACTTCATACTGGCCACCAATTCAGACACAGGTGTGACTAAGTTAGATTGGACATGACTCTCGGGTAACAATTATGACATGAAGAAAGAATAAAGATCACATTATTCCAAAAATAGTTCTTAGATAAACTGACTTCATATATTGGTGATTAGTAGAATAAGTTAGAACTTTTTTCTATTAAGATGCTGTCTGAGGATTCACACACATTTAAATGAAAATATCTGTAATAAACTTTACCAGTCACAGTCTCTCAGAAGTACATGGTGTAGAAGGACAGACAGAGTTACACTGCTACAAAGCAATTACTCTTGCATATGTATCAGAACTCAAGGGAAGAAGCCAAGGAAGTGGCTTGGAAATAAAGCTACGTCTAGATGTTGAGATTTGATGACACTAGCTGTTAAAATTCTATTGGAAGTGCAACAATTAAACTGCTGAGAGGTAATTACCACAAGAGGGGAAGAGAATACCACCACTTTTGGGGCCAAAGATAAAAAATTAAAAATCATTACTTTGCAGTTAGCATTTAGAGTTCCTTATTCACACTTGGTTAATGAATAAAAATTACCCATCTGGTTATTCCATCTTCAACGCAATTACCTAACATGCATAGGTAGTTTGCACGTTTGCATAGATCTTTGCGCTTACAGAAGAAAGTGAAACGTAAAAAATAACCAGTGATGAACTCTTGAGAGACAAGGATGTGAGGAGGGGAAGAAGGAAGAAAACAAGAAAAAAAAAATCACATAGGGAAAGATAAGCAAATAATAAAACAAGTGAGAAAAAAGATAAAACAAGGAAACAATAGCTGGGGACGTACGGAAAACATTGGTTTCACCTGGGAGTTTTAACTTTGAATTCCATAAACACACACTCCCTCTTCCCCTTTCTCTCTCCCAGTGTACGTACATGCAGTGTTTCTCATTTTGCCCAATAATCATTATTTACTCTAGGTGCATTTTTTTTTTCAGTAACAACTTCAAGGAGAAAGGCACTAGTGTGATAACATGGTTTTGCTCAAGAAGCATGACATTTTTGAATGTCACTATGTTCATCAGAAAAATAATGAAAATAAACTGTGAACGTTTCTTCTTTTTCTAAAATACACAACATTTTCACCACCATACCCCACAATTAGCTATTAAAAAAGCTCTGCGATTGAGCAGCACCGTAATTCAGAATTTTCAAGTGCCAGTATTTTTCAAGAATGCTAACAGTGCTAGGGGGAAAATACAGCAATAATAAACCACTTAATTTTTATACATCCATCAGCCTCAAAGCAATTTTACAACAGAGGCCAGTGCTGTTATCTCCAGTTTGCACACAGGAAGCAGAAGGACAGAAGGGAACTACCTCTCCACAGCTTTGCAGGACACGCTCACAGGCCAGGTTAGAGCAAAGAACAGATTCCACATTCTCTAAGAACATGGGACTGGAATTATTACTAAGCACTTATGAAGTACTAATTAAGAACTCAACACAAAGTAGACCATAAGAAATGCATGACGGTTACAACAAAAAATGACATCATCAACAGATGAATTCTGGAAAAGACAGATGCAGCAGTTAAAGATCATGTTACTTCTCCCCAGATACTTAACTCCCTGCTGAAGCTTATTTCCTCCAAAGAACTGTAGAAATGGAACATGTGTCTGTGCCGGATGTGTCAGTACCATTCAGAGTTTTAGTTAAAATTGCCTGCTGTACTAGGAGGAAGTAACACCTGACAGAGAAGCCAAGTGGAAACTGGCTCAAGTCACTGCAGCAAGATTAAGCAGGTACCACTTGTCAACAGCTTGAGTAAAGAAGCGTGAATTCTAATACAATTTCCCAGTCACTGTATGACTGGGAAAATCTCCTACTCACGCTTTTTCCCCTCAATATATACCATCATCCCACTTGGCTATATTAAATGCACATATACCTCAGCTTAAAGTAGCAATAAATATAAAAGAACCCCTTGTTACAGTGCACAGAAAGCCACCCATATGTGAAAGAATACTGAGCAAACCTTACAGCTGTCTTATCATAGAATCACAGAATAGTTTGAGTTGGTAGAGACTTTCAAAGGTCATCTAGCCCGACCCCCCTGCAATACGCAGGGACATCTCCAACTAGATCAGGTTGCTCAGAGCCCCATCCAATCGCAGCCATTCCAGGGATGGGGCATTTACCACCTCTCTGGGCAACCTGTGCCAGCGTTTCACCACCCTCATTGTAAAAGATTTCTTCCTACTGTCTGGTCTGAATCTTGCTGTTTAAAACCATTACCCTTGTCCTCTTGCTACAAGCCCTGCTAAAAAGTCTGTCTCCACCTTTCTTACACGCTCCCTTTAAGTATTGAAAAGCTGCAATAAGGTCTCCTGGGAGCCTTCTCATCTCTAGGCTAAACAATCCCTAATGTTCAGTGTTATCACATCACTGCCTTTGCAGTATTAATAGCCTAATGAAGGTTTGTATAGATACAGACTAAGGGAAGGAAACTGGAATCCCCAAATCCCAACAAAAAGCACATACCCCAATTACTTCTCCCATATAACTTTTCCAAGTTTGTCACACAGCAGCCTCCCAGATATTTTCTGAAGGACTGTATGTAACAGTGTCACTCTTGTGTAAATCAAGATTTATAATCATTTATTATTATTAAACCACATGAAAATCAGAACTAAATGTTAATTAAAGTCAAGATCTTGACTTTTCTTTAATCAAATAAATGGGATTATAAAGTCACTAGGTTAAAGGATAAAACATCTATTAAATAATAAATCCAGGCCAGAATAATGCAGTAACCAAACCATGCACCTGAAAAGCGACCTGTGTGGGAATGTCCCACATTGCCTTGGACTACATAACCTGACTATGTCTATCTACGTTAAAATACAAAGATGGATATATACAAAATGTACATGCATAGGAGATATAGTATTGCAGTAAGGTTGTCTGTCTAAATCTCTTACGCTAAGAATTTTGCACTTCTGTTTACGGAATTTTATTTTGTTTGCAATGGAATCTGGTGTAATTGGGCATTTTAAAGACTTTTGACCTGAACAGTATTATTATTTCTGAGAAAAAGTATCACCCCTTGAATATGTTTTTACACAGGGAAATCTGAATGTGTCTGCTCAAATAACGCAAAGTTCATTTATCTTGTCATGTTTCTATCCATGACAGTGTTATTCATCATATGTATAAACTTATCCTGGCTGATACCTATGATTTCGCAATAGTTAAACACACTAATGACTAGGTGAAAATAGTTACAATACTTACATTGGTAAGGTGAATGACTCCTTTCGATGTAACAGAGCAGCCCATAAAACCAACATACTGCAGCTCAGGGCAATGTTCAGCAAAAGCTTTCACTGACTGATCTGTCACCTACAGAAAAGACGTAACAGTTGAATAGGTGATATGAACACATACTTAATACGATCTAGGCAGTTTCTCTGTAACATTGGCAAGCTGCTCATTAATACTTTCATTGTTATTCTTAGCAATACTACTATTTGTTTCACGAGTTTGAGAGAAAACATCGGGTATGCACACACATCCATATACATGCATGAAAAGGAAGGAAAAATATCATCTTTGCCAGAGGGGGATCATCTTCTTGGAGGAGGAGAAGAAACAGAAGAAAAGAGAGAATGATGATCACAAATTCAAAGATTATTGTCATCCTGTTTATCTACAAATAACCCAAGAGACCATTCTATCCACTATTCTCCTAAACTATATATAAACATGAAAATACTAACAAATTTATGTTATTGCATCCTGCAGACTCGTGCTATACCCATCATTGACTCTGCACGGAATTTGAATTGTGTGATATCTTAAGTTTATATTCCTCTTCTAAACATTTTTACTAAAACAAAGCAATTGACAATTTTAACTTAAAGATAATACTACATCTGTTTCCCACATCAGACTCATATCTCATGGTAATACACAGTTGTGTCAGTTATCAATTGAATGGAGATGTTACCTATTTTATTGTTGTGATTTAATTGTTTCTACAACTTTTCCTTTATAATTAATCTGTTTAATAAAATTCAATAACTACGAAACACAATCTGTTGCACAAATGTAATGCTTTGTAGGTAGACTAAATACTCAAAAGGACAACATTTTGTGAAATTTGTGAACAATATAATATTGACATGGGTACACTAAAGACACCTGCATATCTTAATTTAAACAAGGTGGGTTTTTTCCTGAGAAGCATATATTCCCAGTGCAAATGACAGTAATGAAAAACACTATACTGATTTTCAAGACAAAGCCTTTATTTTCCAGCCAAACGGCTCAGGAATATTTCACCGTGTCTGGAATCGTTAATCCTGAACACTGAGGACATTCTGGGTTTGTAAGGATGCCTCCTTGTTATCACAGAACTCAGAAGCAAAAGAAGTTTTGAAATATGTAGTCCACAACTGAGCCTCAGATGAATACATACGCAGGAACGTTATTCCCGGTGTGCTGCGGATCACATTTATCCACAGTTCCAACTTGCCTGACTAACTGCACATTGGCAGCATATGGTGACCTTGGTGAAGACTCTGGAAAAACAGCTTCTGAAAAGATAGCCCAGAGATAAGGGAGGCCAACATGATTATAGGTACAACACCACACATAATCTGTATCGGTTTGGGGTTACTGAATATGGATATAGGTCTAATGCAGTTTTCTCAAAGCAACAACCTCTCAGTGAGCAAAGGCAAGCCTTTTGGGATTGTGCGTTTAGAAGCCAATGAAACTGAAAACAGGCCAAAAGGAAGGGGGAAAAGGGTCAGCTAAACAGATTAAGTCACAAATTGGGTAGTAGTCATGCCATATCTGCATAGATCCATGTCTCAGGTCCGCCTACTTGAACAAAAGAAAAAAAAAAAACAACAGTGTAGCAATAAGTTTCTTTGATTTCAGTTTGACACGATGTTGCATTTTTATTTTTGCATGCTCATCTGAGCTGAGGACAGCCACACCAACTATTTGGGAATTTCAAAATACTGACTAATAACCTTTGACAAATATTATCAGAAATCAAAGACTTACAAGATTTGTATTATTTAGCATTCTAGCAGCACCACAGTAGGGTGGGGAAAAAAAAAGTTTGTCTTCTACATGAAGATAAACTAAACTTTCTGTTTCAGGTACATATCTAAGAGGACCCTGTTAAAATGTTACCCTCCTCTCTCTCCAGAGGATTAGAGTATGATTCTCTGTTGCAGACAGGTTTACCCTAGCTAGCAAGAAGATGTAGTAATGAAAAATCAATAGCATAAATACCTAACATCACAAATGCCTAACATCACAAATTCATTACAGAGCTTAAAACTTTAAAATACAAGTAATTTCTTACATATAGCCAAAATTTGGGTGCATGAAGACTTAAAAAAAAAAAAAAAAACATTTTGAATTACTATTACTACATAAAATTACTATGTCCTAAAATATCTTCTGTTTGTACTATGGGATTTTCTGCATTTTAAACAAAACTTGTGAAAAAATAGTTTTGGTAAAAGTTAATAACAGATTATGACTATATATATTAATTAGTTTACAGATTAGCAGTGAATCATTTCAGTGTTCGTTAGATATGCAGCACCTATCTAGTCAGATATGACTGCATGCCATGCAAGCCTCATAATTTTCCAGGTTTAGAAAAATTATTTATTATCCGTCAAAAGTAGTGTAACATTACCTGAATACACTTTACAATTTCTGTGGTAGAAATCATCACTTTAGATGGCATTTTGCTACTGCAAACAGCAATTTCTGTTCTTAAATCTTTACTTATA
This sequence comes from Dromas ardeola, assembly GCA_013398915.1. Taxonomy (NCBI): domain Eukaryota; kingdom Metazoa; phylum Chordata; class Aves; order Charadriiformes; family Dromadidae; genus Dromas; species Dromas ardeola. The sequence goes on from VYZM01015384.1 coordinate 24,481, forward strand.
AATAAAACAGCAGTGCATTGAGCCTGTTGCTGTCTTTAGTTCAGTAACAGATCCCATCCTTTGCTACCAGCCAATAAAACTCCACCATCTGCAGAAGGCGACTTCAAGTTTTATTGGGAAACATAGTAAAAATTTTATTGATCGGCACTGTAATCTCACAGTCAGCATCCTTTACTATACCAGTGTCTAGGAATATATTACTTCTTCTTCAGACCCTATGTCATTTATAGCAATTGATATTTTATCAATGTCATTCCCACCCAGCCTGTAATGAAAGCCACTTGATAATCAGTTCGGTTAGCTACTCTTAACACATGGCCACACTCTCCTGTGATTGCATTAGTTGGGAAGTAAAAGATACATATATATTTCTATATATACATATACACATACACACTTGCAATTTCACAAGAATGGCTTCTTATAAAATGAATATAAGAAACTATGTATAGAAACACCAGATCAAAATGCCTGTAAACTAAGTATCAGATGAAAGGGTAAAAAATAAAATTTATATCAGGTCTTCCTGTTCTCCTTTTTGCAGGGGTAGGGGACAGCAAGAACATGTAGTGGTCTGGAATTTATTTATAAACTTATGTGTAGCATTATTGTCAAGTACAACTACCTAGGCTTCAGTTTGAATAATCAGTAACTGAATCCTATCTGTCCTTATTTATATATGGCTCAAAAAACATAATGAAACAAGTTTTGTATGCAGAAAAAAGTAGGCAAGTTTCAAACAGATATGAAATAGAAGCAATAGAAGCTAAATTTAAAGCTCAAGTAAGGCTGAAAACAACTATTCTTCTGCTTAATTACTTTCTCCTATTTTATGATCTGCAGTGTCTAGCATAGATGGCTTACACAGATACTTGAACTTTTATATTTAAACTCAAACATGTAAGCCAGGTCATTATTCATACTATAAGTAGGTACAGAAATAGTAACCTCTTTTATTGTATGGATGTGTTTCATGCTCCCAAGAGATGGCCTGTCCTGCAGAAAGAATGAAAAGTAAGCGACTGATGAAAAAAATGCACGGAAAATTAGCAATGGCATATATGCAATGATTATGTAATCTTAACACTGTCTCTTCATAATGCAATATGTAACTGTATGTTACATTTGCCTCAAAGACCTCTTCACCACTCAGGAGATAGAACAGGTACATGAAATCTGTATTATAAATACAGCTTCTGAAAACTAACAAATATTATAAACAACTGACATTCAGGCCTACTACACAAACAGATCAGACTAGCATAATCTAAAAACAAATACCATAGAAAATATACCGCAGTTCTACAGAAACAACCCTTGTCAACAAAGATACAGAAATTCACACCCTATTATTTTATAGATCACACTACTGTTCTTCCAAGAATCTTTAATAATTGGATTGTCTAGTCGACCTTCATTGACTTTCATTCATCCTGTCTTGCTTGATGTTAGTCTTGCTTTGAAAAAGTAATATAGGATGATGAGGACAGATTTATAAGTTATGCACTAAAGCATTGTGAATGGGAAATACACTGGTCTGGAACTAATGGCACAGATTTTGCTCCTATTAAAAAGATCTATGATAAGTGAGATATGGTTTAATCATTTTCTTTTTATGTATTGCAGCCTATTATATATGAATTCCAGTTCTGCATTGTTTTACAGAAATTCAATATTTTGACTATTCTGAATTAGATTCTACAAGTATTAGTTTATTTTACATTCTATTCAATAATTGAAGGAGCAAAAAGGAACAGCTCTGAAGCAAAGACGATAGTTCAAAAAAAGTTTGAGGTACAAAAATAGAAGCTACTTAAATCCAATGAAAAAGCCCCGCAATTAATAAAAACTTACAGAAGATCAAACAGAAATAATTGAAAAAGAGATAGGAATATAAATAGTAACCGGCACAGGATGAACACCACATTCTCTTCAGTTAAACAGGTGCACTGCAATCTAAGTAAATCTTAATGTGCATTTTTTTTCCGTATAAAATATATAAATAAAAGTTTGCATAACATGAAAATATTCCTAAGAAAGACATCTAGCAGGATAAATTCTGCCAGAGTAAAACACGTTCTCCTGTAAGTAGAGAGTCTGTCTTCCATGAATGTAACACCTAAGTATCCACTGCAGAAGTCAGCACCATTGGTAGAAGAAACTCCTTTTCCCCCAATTCCTTACTCCATCAATCTTTACCTGTCTTAGTCAAACGCCAGCTTAACGATACCTATTTAGGGGCAGCACAGGAAGGGAAGGGTCAGGGAGGACTTACTAAAATTCAGTTTTATGTTTGAAAATAGGTTTATGTTTGAAAAGAGATACTATAGACAAGGCCCACATACAACCTGATCTAGCTGAAGATGTCCCTGCTTCCTGCAGGGGGGTTGGATTAGATGACCTTTAAAGGTCCCTTCCAACCCAACACATTCTATGATTCTATTCAGAAATCTGCCCTGCATGACGCATGTGGCCAGGCCCTCCAATACTGTGTTTTATATCACATATTCAACGTGCATTTTCCCTGGTTTGTTTTCTCTGAAATCCTTGCATGCCATAACTGACCATAACGTGCAGTTAGGCCAACCTCAGCCATACCTTTGTTTTACTCCTCTTTACCAAAACTCCTGAAATGCCTTCATTTCACAACATACAGGCAAATCACACACAGTGAAGGCATTTATCCTGGACTAACTCAGATCACCAGCTTACAGGTGAGCTCAATTACACAGACAAGGATGAAATACGTACAAAAAAAGAAACAAAGCAACGAAATTGCTCATATACAGAAATATCTGTACCTACTGTAAACAAAGACAGCCAGGCTGTTCTATCAGCAGGAAAGACACTATCATTAAATAATAATAAAAAAATAATCAAAAACCACAGCAATGAAACAGTTTTGAAACTGCCTGACTACAGGTATGTGTTTAGATAGATACTTCCTGCTTAGCTTAAAATTTGCATTGCTACCTCTATCCTAAAATGTAACCACCAACAGCTTGTCATGATGCAATATAAAAGTTGGTCAATTTATTGCACTTTGTCAAAGGGTAAAGATGGAAATAAAAGCTAATCATTGCAAAGAATTATAATCAGATGATCCCTCTTTGCCACACTGGCAAAGAAAACATTGTCTCTCTTTTGACTTAACACTTTTAAAATAACTTTTTAACAAACAGAGATCACAGTATTACACTAGAAACTCAACACTAATAAATTTTACACAAACTTACAAACATTTAATATTACATATACCTTCGTACTCCAATGAGTAAGAAATTACAAGCAAATGGTTTTAATTTAATCACTTTTGAATTCAAATACAAATTCAACTTCATTTTTAATTTCATTTCTACAGGAGACAACAATACTCAAAGTATGTAACTTATAGATTTAATCCTAAGGTTCCAAAAAACATGCCAGGGCACTCATTAACATCAGTTCCTAACCTTATTTTAATAATACAATTTATTAGAAATAGATTATACTATTTTATTGACCATGAGTATAAAACCAACTCATTTTAAACCAAATAGGAATATGGCAGAAACATATCTCACAAACACACACGAATCCTGATAAAGGGTTCTTT
>VYZM01015384.1:28179-93028 GCA_013398915.1 Dromas ardeola
TTCCCTGTTCAACAGTAGTGATACATTGTCTGCTTTCCGCAAGCATCAACTTAAATGACATTTGTCATAAAAGCTGTGACAAAGTAATTATTATTGGCAAAGATGCATTTAATTCATGAATCCCATTGCAATTATGGAACATTGACAAAAATAAGGCAAGGGTAATCTGTCATCATGCTCAAGTTTTCAGGACACCCAAATTTCATTAGTGAATGGCAGCAAAGCAAAGCTCATCTTAACTAAATGCCATTGGACAAATTATGTATTTCTTCACATTCAATAGCATATATGGTTAAATGTAACCATTTACTTAATCACAAAAGAAATTCAACTACTGTCAGCTTTAAGTTGCAGTAGTAAGGGAAGATTTAAGAAGTACTGTCAATTTCTGTGAGCATCCAAAATTAAGAAACATAAATATTTCTATTCATTCATCTTTAAAGAAAACAATCTATCTGAAAAGGAAACAATCCCCATTTTTTAATATGTGTTTTAATATGTGTCTGTAAAGCACATCTTTTTACAATCTGGGTTTATATGCTTTCATTTGTTTCTTTTCATCATAAAAGAAAAGATTTTATACAAAACAAATGTGCAGTCTTTCATAAAGTAGAACACTGCTGCTTACTAATGGCAGTAAGGCTTCTTTCACTATTAACTGAAAGGGATGACTGTTAATCCACCGATTTAAGTGGTTTTTTACAAACAAGGAAAAGAAAACAAAAATTATTCTACAGTATTTTAATATCAACTTAATTTTTAAATGTTAATTGATTCCAGAAACCTGTTTCTTGAAATGGGTCTCACCATTTAAGCTAAAATGTGAACATGAAATACAGAAGTAGAGCCCACACTGTAAGGTGAACCTTACAATATGAGCCATTCTGTCAGAATCAACAATTCACAGCACACAAGGCTAATACAATAATTAACACACGGACTCAGAGGAGGCCTTAGCTGCCTGAAGCAGCATCCCAAGATACAGAACTGGGTCTGGCAGTACTCCCTTACGTGCTTGCTGTGAAGCATTAACTCTGTGGCTGTCTCATTTTGAGATGAGAATGTGACATCTGCCTGGAGTTTCTGCCCCGTGCACCCTGGTTACCTCAGACCTCAACAGAACGCACTCTCTTGATGAGGCTCTGTGCAACGCTGTGCTAACACACCCTCACAGCTGGAGGGAGGAAAAGAGTGAAGAGCATTGATACTGCCATCAAAACCGGTGAGTTCCTCTTCCTATGTATTTTATCCCAAATTAATCAATACTAAACAAAACAACACACTTGGAATATGTTAAGTTTGAAATAATAGACAACCACTATCTTCAAACTGGTTTAAATGTCTGGGTCAGAAAACAAATCTCAATTCTCAATATACATTATCTCTGATTCCCATTAACTCACAATTTAATAAACTACAGTTTCAATGAACTATCAGCATACCCTAATCTGTTTGTTGCAAAATGCAAATAAAATTGTAAAAACAATTCTTCAGCTTAGAAAATATCGCCCTCCTACAGAAAGAGAGAATTTATTATCAAAATGTGTTTACTGTGGATTGGCAAAACACTGCTTCCGAAACAAAACTCTACATCTTTCATGAAACGGCATGCGTACATAACCTGATAACCATTAAGATTTCAGAATTTTTTTTAAAATTATATACTTTCTTGCAGACAGTGTGACTGTATTATAAATTATGTAATGAGAACCACACATCATGAATACTGCATATTCATAAAAGGTTATGCAAAAACTGTGTGTTGCTCAGCAAATATTTTAAACAGAAGAATGCGTAATAATTTCTAAAGATTAAAAATAATATCCTGACCATCTTTTTTCATTCATAATACTGAATCAAAAAGACTGATGTGTCCACATGCGAAGAAATACGTATCAAGAATTTTCATTTAGTATCGTTCTGAATAAAATGGAAGAAAAGTATTTTCATGTATCTGCAAAATAAGTTCATGGTTTATTGGTCTAGCCACTTAATGTTTCCTCCTTGTGTAAGGAGTGTATGAAACAAATATTCATCCTTTCTGTGATAGAGATGACTTTGCATTGCCTCCCCTTTTAATGCCCCCACAGCTATACAAGCATACTTCCTATTCTGTATTATGAGTGGAAAAACAACACAAAACCCCAGTTCATTCAACAGCTTTATTGTTCGTTCTAACAGAACAGATCTCATTCCCATTTAAAATCTTTTTGTAAATAAATTAACTTTTATTTTCACTTCACCTATGCAATTTCATCATTCACATTAAAATTATGTACTATGCCACATTTACCTGTCTACTCTACCACAACTTCAAGGCTTCTAAAGGGGCTGGAAGATTATTTTACAGCACACATTCACATAACTGTTTTGTGTTCACAATCTTTCCGCTCTAAAACAGACCCAGAAGGCCAATGTTAATGTTCAGAAATACAGGAGGCCTTATTCACACACAAACTTTCAACTATTAGGTCATTAAGCCTGCACACTATTGAACACTGTTAAGTCTACTTCCTTTTGCTTTATTCCAAGAACATTGTCATTTTCACACATCAAACACGTTAACTGTTTCATTTTGTTCATTACCCTGGTTACCTTATGAAGGCCTCCTAACTGCTCAGATAAATCCTTTCAGTTTACTTGGTAAAGAATCTGACAAATCCATGTTCCTTTCATTAAAAGCACCGCCACGATCATAGCAAAAGCTTGCTCTGTTGTCAGATCATTGTCACAAGGAAAACTAATCTATTATTCCCTCAATATTTTTATTTCAGGTAAGAAACTTAAATACCAATTTAGGCATCATTCTCACGCCATTTCATAATATCAACTCAGAAATAGTTGTTTCTGACAGATTTTCGCCTATTACAGCTGTTGTATATTAACAGAGCAACAGAGCAGTATGAACGTGCTGTAACTCTCCTTCTAACAAAACTTACTATATGCACCATTGTGGTATGCTATAGGGATAAATATTTGCCAGATTCTTCAGTATGTCTAAAGAAGTTTGTTCAATGAAACAAAGTGATAAACGAACTGAAGAAAACCAAAATACTGATAAAAGAGTGATGTATCTCACCAAAATCCCAAATTCCTCCATCTTGCCAACAAACAGGCATACTCCTGGTATCCAATGCAATCAATAATACAGGCTTGTAACACCTACATAGCGTTAATACATATGACAGTGCTAACACAAGCATTGTAACCTCTAAAAGTAATATGCACACAAAGACAGCAAATATCTGGTATTTACTCATGCCTACAAAATCATCCAGAAATCTTAAGAGGAAAAATAGGATATATCCCTTTGTATCACGTGCTTATTTAAAGAGCTAGTGAATACAACCAAAACGGTAATCTTTTAAAATAATGTGAACATTTCCTCTTAAAAAGTTAAGACGCTTAGGACATTTAGCACAATTAGAAAATTTACACAACTCCTGTTCAGATCTTTCCTTCGAGCTTCAGAGATACCATGTAATTTTAATGAGCGGGGAACTCCTGTAGCGGTTGAAAATGTAGTGTAATGTATACACACAGTACATTCTATACCATAAAAAAAAACACTAAAAAAATCATAGCATTTGCATCTGTTTTTCACGCAAACTAAGCAGATTGTTTTTAAGTTGAATCTATTCATACTATCCGTACATAAAACTACACAACTGAAATACAGTATGACATCACAAAGCTGATATCATCAGCTGTAATATATAGGTAAGGCTGCCACCAGCAAATATCTAAAGATTGCTACTGCAGAAGCCAAAAGTGGGCAGAAATACCGAAACCATTCTTGCAACCCACCTTCAAGACATTTCCATCCTATGGCATTCCGTACACACTATTTACAGATTCATCACCTCCTTCTCTTTCACAAGCATAGAAAGACAAGATTTTCCAAAATTGTCCAGTATAGGTCACAGGTGCAAAAGTTTTATCTGCCTAATCCACAAAAATAAATTTAATCCAGGGAACTGGTAAATTCTGATTATGTGGATTCCATTTGAAGCATACAGTCACTATATGTTAAAAGGGATGGGATAAATATATGTATTAAGAGGGGGAAGGAAAAAAGTCTTATATTGCAAATTATGCTCTTCAACATGAAGCTTAGGCTCCTTAACTGGTAAAGGTCTCCCACGTCACACAGGAAACAGGAGAAGAAATAAAATGAAATAAATTTTCTACATACTGCAATAAATACATGTTAACATGAAGAGAGCAGAAGAACTATGATCACATCTGCGAAGGCCAAAGAAAGTAAGTTCATAATTAGTTGTTTTTCCTTTTCTATACTCAATAACCTTACTCCACGCGGAGAAAAGGAAGAAGGTATTTTATTGAAAAATATTAAGTGACTCGGTATATAATATTTAAACTCAACATTCTAGAGCAAAACTCACAAAAAAATACAAACCATTTAATTGACATTACGACTCATTGGGATACCACAAGAGCTTCTTAAGATAGTTACATCTTACTCAAATAAATTTACATATTAGCCTTCTTGGGTAACATACTTATTATACAATATGTATCATTATATTTAAAACAAAGAAGAAAACAACTCTCAGAATGTCACTCAAATTTCAGACACAAACAAGGTTATTGGCTGAATTTATTTTACTGTGTCTCTCAGGGAGGACAGAGAACTTTACCACCCTTGTAGATTTCCTTCTGATATTGTAAGGTGTTAAAATGAGATTACATTCTCTCTATGAGAAGTTCTTCTAAAAAGAAAAAAGGATGAATTATATGTGCAGGAAAAAAAGCTTCTTGTTAATATAGGTTAATGGACATTATATCTTTATTACTGGCTAACAGACAGTGTATTAGCTATTCAGAAGTAATGCTTATTCATCCTGCTCAATGTGAGTACTAGAATTCTTCAAGTTTCATTAGTGAGAAATCTAGAACATTCTATACTGCTCCAGCCTACAAAAATGAGGTAAAGCCAGAATCCAAATCCTAACTGGAGAGGACATTTTTTCAAAGCACCTGTATTCAGAACAGATAGGAATCACAAGTTCAGATGAACTCAGGAAATACAGCATGAGCTATATTTCATCAGTGAAAGTGAGACGCATTGCACAGAAATTGAAATTGTTTTGGTTTGATCTACAAATGATCTTCACACAACAGAACTACCATTGAAAGGAAACACTTGATAACTAGAAGCAATAGGAAGAGATTCTTTCTTTGTAATTTTTTTCCTTAGTGAACTGCATGCATTTCAACTAATTTAACTAAACCACTGTTACAGCAGTCTGATCAAGTAGTCTGCCAACTGACATATCCTATCACACTGAAGCAGAATGAGCTTTAAATCATTAAATAGTTAAAATCTTGAAATGCATCAGACACGATGAAAAGACTAATAGAAAGAGGATGTGATTTAATATCGTTCTCTAAATTTTGCATTTGTATGCAATACATTTGTTTTCATGCTTTGTGATCTACTCATAACTACAATCAATGGACATATGGTCTGCTCTGCAAAGATTCTGGTGTAACAGGTTGGACACCATGATTCTCTTAATAGCAGCTTTAGAGCCTTGTCCCTACATTTACAAATTGGTACAGAGGTCTCCAAGAAATTTTATGGTAAGAAGTAAACATGCTATGCCCTGTGAGAGTTATTACATGAATGGTACTGGCTACAATGAAAAGCTGCAGGAAAATTAGTCATTAAAATGGTAATCTTCAGCATTTGCTGCTGTGATTGACTACTTCATTACAATCACAGTTTGGTATCAGCAGTAACTGGTATGAGCGACCTCCAAACATAGCAACAATGAAAAAAATTTGAACAGCAGAAATAGAGCTTTAATATGCATTTACACAAGGACTCAGATCCAAACAACACAGTTGTTTCAAAAAAGTTAAAAACTGATATTGCACAGGATACATATACATATTCTTGCGTACACTTCAGTGTATCTAATTTATAAATTCTAGCAAACAATCACCTCTAGCTACAAATAGCACACTACTATACCTTGTGACATAAAAAATTAAAATATTGAAATAGCAACTGAGCTGTATTTTTTTTAATGTTTGCACTAAAAAAGACAAACAAAAACCCAAACTAAACCAAAAAGCAAAAAACTTTTGCTTTGTCCCAATCACAACAGCAAGGAAAGACAACTACCTTCAAAAAACATTACCGAAATGGTGTTTATAGCTGGTAACAGATCATCTACCCAAATTCTTCATAACAGACTTGTTTCTTTGAGTTGATTTTTTTTTTAACCAGCCTTTGCACCAAGTAGTTCTTCAAAACACAAAAATAGTGGGTTTTTTATTTTACTTTATTTGTTCTCATAGTATTTAAAGCAATCTTGATTTTTTCTTTTCTGAAAGCTGGGCGATCAAGGAAGTCATCAGTGTTATTTGATAAGAAAATGATATGTACAGTAGTCTACCTGGTTGGTATCATTTACATCACTAAATTTGATATATCAGACTTAAGCCTGAAGAGGCTGTCAGGATGCAAATAAACAGAGTATGTAACAATAAGCACAAATAAAATACAGTCAGGGAGACACTTAAACATTTTAATGATAGCCATTTGCCTTTTTGTCATCTGGATTAAATAATTGTACATTTCCAAGGCCAAAGACTAAAATAGGAAGACAAATCACCTCTCAAGGGCCCTCACTGACACAGTAGAAAGAGAAGGAGTAGGAATCTGCAACTCCAAGAGAAGCATGCAGATTTAGAAACTAGAAATGAAGGATGTTTCTCTCTGTCATGGTACCAAGGCAGAACCTGAAACAGGCCCAGAAAATTATAACTGAAACATTACAAAAGGTACTAGAAGCAAGTAGGTGATATGATGTGAATGTGAACATGAGTTAGAATTGATTTTTTTATCCTCACATGTTGTCTAAAGGCATACAAAAGATCTGTTTAGATTATTTAAATCTATTACCACATACACGCATTCATGAACAGCATCTTGCTCATGAGAAATTCAAGAGGGACTGCTGTATTAGTTATGATTGGAGGCAGGCTACAATTCTGATTAAGCCTAGAGCAGAACCAGACCTTCATGCAGAGAGGCTGAGGCAGAAGAACCAGTCATCACATGGATCCACAACCCAACAGCAGACAGGCTTCAGTGAAGCCGTGCATGCTGTGTGATAACGGCAGGACCAGCACAAGAGGGTGCTGAAGTTCAGCAATTCCGTTTTAAAAGGAGAAAAGGAAAAAAACCTGCTTACTCTTCCTAGAGTTCAGCCTATTCCGAAAATAGAGATCATAACTGTTGTTAGTTTCTAGGCCATCACAGAGAAGGAAAGGGAAAAAAAAAAACAAATCACAAAACAGAACAAAAGGAAGAAACAAGCAAGCAGGAAAAAAGAAAAAATAATGTTTTAAAGTTCTTCAGATTTACTTAAATCACTAAATCAGTATGTCTTGGCTTAACCCTGATAGGCAGCTGAGCACCAAACAGCCATTCACTTAATCCAGTAGGGTGGGGGAGAGAATAAGAATGGCAAAAGTGTGAAAACTCGTGGGCTGAGTAGGCAGTTTAATAGAAAAAAAAAAAAAAGAAAAAAAGGAAAAGGAAAAGAAACAATAAAGAGGGAAACAACTCCGAGACAAACAAATTATACAAAAAAAACCCCAAACAATTGCTCACGACCAACCAACGGATGTCCAGCCAGTCCCCGAGCAACGGCAGCCTAGCCAGCTTCCTTTCCCCTCTCAATTTTATTACTGAGCATGACATCATATGGTCTGGAATATCCCTGTGGTCAGTTGGGGTCAGCTGTCCCAGCTGTGTCCCCCTATAACTTCTTGCGCACTCCCAGCCTGATCAATGGTGGGGCAGCATGAGAAGCAGAGGCAGCCTTGGCTGTAAGCACTGCTCAGCAGTAACTAAAACAACACTTTGTTATCAACACTGTTTTCAGCAAAAAATCCAAAACGTAGCCCCATACATGCTACTATGAAGAAACATAACTCTACCCCAGACAAAATCGGTACACAGTATTATCAAAAATTCCCATTTTGGTTTAAGAAAGTCAAATGTTTAAAAAAAAAAACAAAACAAAAAACAAAACCATCACAAAACCAATACACTGTCAAACAAATAAACCCAATTCTAAATAGACACATAAAAAACCAGACATAGAGTATTTTTTTTCTAGTGAAGATAATCAACAAGACTTTTTGAAAGAAATTTTTTTTTTCTGATCTTTCTAATCTGTGCCTGTGTAACACTCTTCACCTTTACCCCACCCTTCCCTATTGGTAACTACGACAATTACAATCAGGAAAGTAATTTTTTATGCCAGAGCTGTAAAACAAGCTATATAGATCGATAAAGGAAGATGAGCCATTACCTTACTGAAAAACACACAAACCATTGCCAGCCTCCTAAATCTTTTGATGATTTCCTTCACAAATCAGCTGCAATTTTGTGAAAACAGCAAACCACAGAATATCCAATGCTTTGCATAATCAATGCATCTTCAACATCTCCAGCTTCTGGCAAAGCAATCAATTAGGTCAGCTCTCAAATAATCATCAGTAGTGCCCAACTACACTGTTTAATGACTTCCAGTTGTACTGCATCAGCAATTTTTTTTGGGGGGGGGTGGGGGGAGGAGGGGGGAGGGCAGGGACGAGAAAAGACAGACAGAGACAGCAAGAATTAAGTTCTCCCTACCCGTAAGTATAAACAGAAGAATAATTATCTTACTTCTATTCCCAATGTAATATATGGAAAGGTGCTAGAAATTTATCTTTGTTTCTTGTCGTTCTCCATCCCCAACTCACTTTCCTATCCTCATACATCTGCACAACTAGCAGAATCTAGATGAGGACTCAGGCCTCCCTCTTCAGGCTTTCCTTGGCAACCTCGTTCTTCAGAAAAAAACAGAATGATCAGCTGGACAATCATAAAAACCATCTCCTACCTCGTTCCTTTATGCTTGGATAGCTGGACCCTTAGCTGCCTTAGTCTCATTACCTTGAAATGAGAGCCAATGTCTGGCTCTGCAAACCCATTAACTCAATTCCGCTTCTTCTGACCTCCTTAGTATAAATTATTCAAACTATTCCCAGAATAAATTTTAAGGAAAGAAAAAGGAATGCAGAGGTAAATAAAAAATCTGAACCACACATTTACCTAAACTAGGCTACTGTCAACTTAGGATGTCTATTTTTTACAACTGTTCAGTGGAGTTTTCTTGGATGAAGAAAATGCAGCCACAACAATTTCTATGAGTAATGCCCTTCACAGAATACCACAAAATAAGTTATTAAACTGAGGAAGGTGGAAATCAATATAAGAATTAAAAGACAAGAAAGGAACTGGCTGAGATGGAGATAGCAATGGACTGGATTGAAAACAGAATAATTGAGCTGGGTTGGGTGAACAGTTACAAGCAGAGTACATAAAATAACAGTCTTGAAATAGGTATTAAATAGTTTATTAAGAAGACTATGCAATCCCCAAAAAGCAGAATGCAATGAACTTTACTGGTGAAGCTGGGAGTATAATCAACACAGATGAGAATAAAATGCCTGTTCATGGAGAACTGGAGTAAAGCAAACAGGATGAAACTGAAGAGTATTATTTACAAAGTCATTAGAACATCTGTCATAAACTCAGATCTCATCAGCTAGAAACACATCAGAGGAGAAAACACTGGGTATACTGCCTGGTTACAGATAGGTAGTACCAGCACCAATTTGATGCAGCCATGTAAAACGCAAACTGCCCTATAATGTATCAAGTAAGGTTTTCCTAGAAGAGAGGAGGAACACAACTCTGAAATGTATTCAGTAAAAGCATGTAAAAAAAGTTCTTTGCAATTCTGCTCACTCATCACCAGACAAAGGGAGAAAAGAGGTGCCAAAATCATGGAATGAAATGGAAGCCAGTGAGAGTTCAAAAAAGCACAGTTTATCAAGGATAAAGCCAGGACCTGATCTCTCACCTGAGATACACCAGGAGATGAGAAAATAAAGAAAAATTATCTTAGCTAAGGACAATTATAACCACAAATCTTATGTGGAAGGACTGGTAACAAACAAAGACTAGGAATTCAAACAAACATCCCAGTATTAATAGTGTAAGCAATGTAACTATTTTTTGGATGAAAACAGATACTTCCGCACAGCGCTGAATCACATGATTAGCTACAGTAGCAAGCAATGAGACTCCCTGACACAATAGGTCTCTCTTCCATATGTTTCCACGTATTCCTTACACCAGTTAATATAATCAGCCAAATCTCATAGACTTTAGGAACCTTGAGATTTAACAAGAAATTCCAAGGAGTTTGGACTACTTGGCAGAATTCAATGAATATTACTACACAGGAAAATTTTGGAAGTGTTGCAATCTAATAGCCACCCTGCTGAAACAGTGCCATGGTTTCAGCCAGGATGGAGTTAAAGAGCTGCCTTTCTTGCTAGCAGCTAGTGTAGTGCTATGTTTTGGATTTGGGATGAGAATAGCGCACTGATGTTTTTGTCTGTTACTAGCCACTCGAGGTCCTTCCTGCCCCGCATACCGCCCTGCCAATGAGCAGGCTGGGAGGGCATAAGAAGTTTAGAGGGGACGCAGCTGGGACAGGTGACCCCAACTGACCAAAGGGATGTTCCATACCATGTGACATCATGTTCAGTATATAAAGCTGGGGAAAGAAGAAGAAAGGGGAGGACATTCAGAGTTATGGTGTTTGTCTTCCCAAGTAACTGTTACGCGTGATGGAGCCCTGCTTTCCTGGAGATGGCTGGACATCTGCCTGTCGATGGGAAGCACTGACTGAGTTCCTTGTTTTGCTTTGCTTATGTGCGTGGCTTTTGCTCTTCCTGTTAAACTGTCTTAACCTCAACCCACAAGTTTTTTCTCACTTTTACTCTTCTGATTCTCTCCTCCATCATCACTGGGGGAGAGAGCAAACGACTGCATAGTTCTAGCTGCTGGCTGAGGTTAAATCATGACAAGTAGTCAGAGCATGAAAACATAACTCAACTGTAGTCATGGCTGCCAGCATATTCATAGAATCACAGAACCATAGAATGTGTTGGGTTGGAGGGAACCTTTAAAGGTCATCTAGTTCAACCCCCCTGCAGTAAGCAGGGACATCTTCAACTAGACCAGGTTGCTCAGAGCCTCATCAAGCCTGGCCTTGAATGTCTCCAGGGATGAGGCCTCCACCACCTCTCTGGGCAACCTGTTCCAGTGCCCCACCACCTTCATCGTAAAGAACTTCTTCCTAATGGCTAATCTAAACCTACCCTGCTCTAGTTTAAAACCATTGCTCCTCGTCCTATCGCTACATGCCCTTGCAAACAGCCTCTCCCCAGCTTTCCTGTAGGCCCCCTTCAGGTACTGGAAGGTCTCCCCACAGCCTCCTCTGCTCCAGGCTGAACAACCCCAACTCTCTCAGCCTGTCCTCATATTTGCTTAGTGGTTTAGTGGTTTTTCCTCTTCTTTACTCTTCTCAATTACTTAATATGCCAAATAGTCATCCAGTTTATGGTGACAAATCCTTCGGAAAGCTCATCAGTTTCACAGATAAAAGCAGAAGTGAAAAAAAAGCAAAAAACAAACCAACCACACCCACCAGGCTGGGACTCTCATCCAGCAGTCAGAGCAACTACAGATATATACATTAGTAAGTAACCAGCAGAAAATAATTGTTTCAAAAATAAAAATGTATAGTTGAGGGAGTATCAAATTTGGTATCTCCCCAAAATGCATATGTGACAACATCAAAAGCTTATTGGGTAAATCTTTTCAAGGGAGTGCAGCAAGAAAAGACTTCGCTTCTTGAAGGAACAGGACAATAAGCCTTTTGTGTTTTCAATTGGGGGGTTTAATTTAATGAGATTTTATCTAAGGGCGGCGCATTTGTTTCCACATGCTACAAAGTCTGGTGGTAATTTTCTTGTGATAAATAGATCCAGTAAGTGCCCTGTGCAAATAACCCAAGGCCCATGGAATGTGCTTTACTGGGGCAGTCATTTAACAGGGACTGGGAAGGCTGGAAGACTTAACACCTGACTGTGACTGTCACTAAAACTGCTGTTTTCTCCCAAGTTAGAACCACTAGCCTGAAAATGTGCCATACACAAATAGGAAAAAGTGACTGCCTCATTTTACAGCTGTTTTTATTTCCCGTCTCATTGCTTCACTGCACTGCAAGAACCCCAGGGAACTGGACATGCAGTTTATTCAAAGCACTCTTGTTACTGTAAGAATATGAAACAATATCCCAGCTTCAGTATGAAATGACCTTGATGATCTGTATAACATTTGTCACAGATTAATAAAATTTGTAAAGATACTTGCTGATATGATTGATTGCATTCTTTACTGCTCCAGTTACCTCAAACTAAATTGCCTGTCATTATAACGATGACTTTTGTAAGTGCAGTTCCTTAATTTTTTCCTCAGTCTTTCAACAGCAATCTTACAATAGATTGAAAGTGTTTATGGATCAATAACGTGCAAGAGTAAAATACTGCATTCTAACAAGTATTTTTAATCTTTCTGCTTACGAGGTGCTGTGACAGAGCATTAGCAGAGAACACAATTTCTAAGTAACAGGAAAATAATAGCCAGCACCACGAACAGAGAATCCTACAGATTCTGAACAGTACCAGGTGCTGGTGATTCATGGTCATCCCAATGGACAGAAAGTAAAGAAGATTAATAAAGAAATTGCAGTCAACACATATATTCTAGACATAGCTGATCACAGACAGTGTATCCTGCTGACCTACTCAAGTGTGCCTGACCTATTTTTCCCTGACACTGAGTTCAGGTGTATTGCACGATGCAATGATAACCAGAAGGGCTCTGAAGAAGTCAGAAAAGATTCAGAGCATTTACTCATTTGGGGTCTAGGTATGATAAAAATGTCTGTATTACTTTCAGTCTCTGAAACCAGCACACCTTAATTCATATGGGAACCCTGTTAATCAGGTCATGCTGACACAGTGTGCTTCAGGATAGGGTACTCGGGAAGCAACTGTATCTCTGTACAAAGAACAGTAAATCTTTTGCACGAGATCAGGAAGCTTTCTCATTCACAGCCAGGTTCTCAAATGTCACAGGTCCAAATGTTCTAAAAGGAGCTCTCCTCAATGATTCACAAAGTCAAAGTTGAAAGAATTGCCAGGAAAGAGGAAATTTTTCTGCAGATCAACTTTCTTTGTTAAAAATTGAGCCAAAAAGAAGGCACCTTCCAACTGGAACTTAACATTTGGACAGGTTCAGGCACCAAATGAAAATTACTGATCTGCACCAGCTACGGACACGGCAAAAGATGGCACACTAAATTGTTACAAGCAAAAGTGACAGTGGTGGGCTGACTGTGGCCGGCTGCCAGACACCCATCCAGCCACTCTCTCATGCCCTCTCCTTAACAGGGTGGGGGACAAAATAAGATGGAAAAGCTCATGGGTCAAGTTAAAGAGATCCCTCAGCAATTACCATCACAAGATAGACCGACTTGACTCTTCCACCTCCTGCCCTCCCTGCAGGGTGCAGGCGGATGGGGAATGGGTGTTGGGGTCAGTCCGAAACACCTCCTCTCTGCCGCTCCTCCTTCCTCACACCCTTCCCCCTGTGGGGTCCGTCCTACAGGATGCAGTCTTTGATGAATTTCTCCAACATGGGTCTGTTCCACTGGGTGCAGTCCTTCAGGAACAGACAGCTGCACCATGGGTCCCACATGGGCCGCAGTTCCTGCCGGAAAGCCTGCTCCTGTGCGGGTTTCCCCTCCACAGCTCCTGGGGAGCTCTGGCACACGCTCTCCATGGCTGCAGCTTCCTTCATGGCATCTCCACAGACCGCAGTGTGTAAATGTGCTCCACCACGGTCTTCTCCAGGGGCTGCAGGAGACTCTCTGCTCTGGTCCCCTCCTCCTTCACTGGCCGTGCTGCCTGCAGGACTGCTTCTCACACGTTCCCCACTCCTCTCTCACACCCTGCTGTGCAGAATTTTTTCCCCTTTCTTAAATGCTCTTTCCCACAACTGCCACCACCTCGGCCGAGGGGCTCAGCCGTGCCCTGGGGTGGGTGGGCTGGAGCCAGCCGGAACCGGCTGCGTCCGGCTCGGGGCAGCCCCGGCCGCTCCTCACAGAGGCCGCCCGGCAGCCGGCCACTGCCGGCACCTCACCACGGACACCCGGTGCACTGACAAATGAACAACAGCAAACACCAAAACCTAGAAAAGAACACAGTAAACTGTTTGGGACTTGAGCAGCTAGGAGCAAGATAAAGATCTCATAAAAATGTATCTGAAGGTAGCACCTAGATGCTGACCTCTTAATAATGATTGCTTTTAAATTACTGCTTCTCCTTATCTTGGAGTCCAGGACGTCGAAGTCCAAACCCAAACCTTGACACACACCTCTGGATTCTAATACACAAAAACATTTTATAGCAAAGTTATATTTATAGGCCTATATTGCTAAAAACATTACCTAGTTTTGATTTTCATTAGCCAGTCTCCACAGTTTTTACTAAAACTGCAGTATTATTCCAATACACAGACACAGGTTCCACTCTTTCAGGTCACAGACCTGATCTGAAGCAATGTCACGAAAGACTGCAAATCTCTTCAATCCCACTCCTTTACTTTTACCACTGAAGCACCGCTTTAGCTTTACACACCTCTCAGTTCAGATCACAGTGTCCTATTCGTTAATAATTTCAACTATAAACTATAATTTCACATACTTCAATTAGGCTACTCTAAATGTTAAAGCTGTATCTTCAGAAGCTAAACTACAGAAGGAAGTGGAGTTACACACAAAACTATGAACAACCCCGGTATTAAAACACCTGATCTTTCAAGGTTGTAATAATTTTTCACTTCCTTTTCTATAAATCTTACCTCTCCCCCTTTAGCACTTCTGAATACCTAAGTATATGAAACTATATAAAGCATTGCAAAGCTATATATATATAAAACTACACACAAAATCTCAACCTAAGAAACACTTTTCTGCTACTACATAACAACATCTTGAACTATAAAAACATAATATTATAAAGTACATCATATATATACACAAATTAGCCAAGGAATATTTTCAGATAGGTCTTCATACAGTATGAGGGATGTTTTTATTTCTATTAATTTTCCAAAGCCAAGTTCCATGAAGGATCCCTCTCTTTCTGATGGGATCACAATTTTGAGGAACCTGCAGGCTCCGTGCATACTGTATGGAATGGTGCTACAAAGAAATCCCAGCAGGCACACAGACTGTAAAGCAGACGCTAGAATAAAACCAAACAGTCCACCTAAAATCCGTATCTAATACAAAAGTAATGGAGTAAAAACACATTTACTATAGGTACATCATTACTCGGTTGCTCAACACTTTTGAAGATCAAGTCACTTACCTTTTGTGCATTTTGTCCTAGTTCTGTTTCTTTCTACCAACTTAAGACATTCTTTCCCTGTATGTTTACATCTTTCAAGTGCTTGCAGATAAAGGGTAATGCTGAAAATCCAAAGCTCAAAAGCACAAATAGTTGAGAAATTAGTACTGCACTGACAGTATCTAAGAAAGACTTTATTGTGCTGTGCCTGCTAAAACTGTAATCAGATCAGTCAGAAAACTGACAATAATTTTCTAGTTACTGGAATTCATCAACATCAGTGATATCACTGATATTCAGATTCAGCAAATATCTTAGATTCAGTAAGTTTATCTTCAAAATTCAGATAATATTTAAGTTACTTTAAAAAAAATACACTATTCTCGTCTTGTAATTAGATTTAAATGGATACCCAAAGAGATGCTTTTGACAAAAATGTGAGAAAACTTCCACTTCAGAAAGACATACTGTTGTAAACAAATCAATCATATCTCCTTTCACTGCTGCAGATACAAGGGGGAAGAACACAAACCTCTCTTCTTACTTGCAAAACTTACACCAAAAGACATAATATAGCCTCAGGGAAGGACAGAACTACTTTCCCCTCATCATTAACAAACATCAAGGAACTAGAAATAAAATCCAAGCTTTCCTTTTGGAAAAGAAAAAAACAAACACCACCATAAAAAAAAAAAAAATCAACAACAACAAAAAACCCAAAACAACAACAACAAACAACAATACCACAGCACACCATTTCTTCCCCTTATTCTTAAAATCAGCTGGAAGTTTTGCGTGATAAACTTACAGGGATTTTCTTCCAAAATGTTCACTACTATGTAATTTTCTGAGGCAACAGAAGAGTGCATCATAGAGTTTTGCAGAGCTTCTGAATTCAAATAAAATTAATTTAGAGCCTCTTCTCAAGTGCTATATTGTTCCTGGGAAACAAAACATTTTGTACGCAAAACACATATCAATGCTTTGCACTAACTTTTGTACTTATTCATATTTTGAACCCAAACATCTCACACGTGAAAAATATAAACATCATTAAGGAATAATATCTTTTTTTAGGTGGCATTTATTCCTACCTCCCCATCTGTGGCCTTTCAGTACATAAAGGGAGCTTACAAGAAAGATGGAGATGGACTTCTTAGCAGGGCCTGTTGCAATAGGACAAGGGGTAATGGCTTTAATATGAAAGAGGGTAGATTCAGACTAGATACAAGGAAGAAGTTCTTTACAATAAAGGTGGTGAAACACTGGCACGGGTTGCCCAGAGGGGTGGTAGATGCCTCATCCCTGGAAACATTTAAGGTCAGGTGGGACAGGGCTCTGAGCAACCTGATCTAGTTGGAGATGTCCCTGCTCATTGCAGGGGGATCAGTCTAGATGACCTTTAAAGGTCCCTTCCAACCCAAAGTATTCCATGATTTCTGTGATGTCCGCAAAACAAAGTGCCTAAATAGCTGATGCTACACTGTTGTCAAGTATTTTCCTAAACTGAAAAAGTATTAAGGTTATTAGTAAAGATACTCATAATGTGAAAAGATTATTAACTAATTTGGAAGACATGCAACTTCTCAATGCCTTTAATAATTTCAGTGGACATTTGAAGTCAGCATATATTTGGGCAAATAAAATGCCTCTCTTTTTAATTCTTTCATAATAAATAATCTATTATTCAACTCCTTATTAGAATTTAAATAAAATCTCTTGTGGGTCAAGATAGAGAAAGTTTAATGAGAAAAATCCAGACGTGTGTATGGAAGCAAAGCGAGAAAAGGAATTCTTTCACTACTTCCTATTGGCAGGCACTGCCCAGCAACTTACTGGAAAGCAGAGCGACAGTATGTGTACCAGTTGCTTGGGAAGACAAACTCCATAGCTCCAAGTGTCCCTGCATTCTCCCTCTTACCCTCAGCTTTACTGCTGAGCATGTCACATACAGTATGGAAAAACCCTTTTGGTCAGTTTTGTCACCTGTTCCAGCTATGTCC
This sequence comes from Dromas ardeola, assembly GCA_013398915.1. NCBI lineage: Eukaryota > Metazoa > Chordata > Aves > Charadriiformes > Dromadidae > Dromas > Dromas ardeola. The sequence continues at coordinate 45,552 of VYZM01015384.1, forward strand.
TCTCCCAACCTCCCACCTGCCTCCAGCTTACTGACCTTTGGAAGGGATGGGGTTGGACATAAAGCCTTGATGCTGTGCAAGCACCTGTTCAGCAACAGCCAGAACATCGGTGTGTTATCAACACTGTTCAGCCACCAATGCAAAGCTCAGCACCATACAGGCTGCCATGAAGAAAGTTACCTCCGTCCCAGCTAGACTCCGAGAGCAGGGTGCAGGAGCAACCCACTGGGGGTCAGCCATCAACCTCACCCTTCCCATTAAGTGTATCCAAACATTAGACTGGCTACCACACACAGTATTTGTAAGAGTAAGAGATGAAAATGGCCTACTGACCTTTTAGTTTCTATTTTTTTCCTGTAGACCCTAAAATTTAATGCGTGTTTCTATTACAATCTCTGAAAATATTCGAAGTAACATTCCTAAGACATGAAGTGTTATTTAGCATTGATGATTCCTATAAAAAGCATTCCTGCAACATTCTTTCTAGCCCTGAAATAACTTAAGAACCTCAAATATCTATTATTCTTAAATCACTGAAATTTCCGCAGTATTTGTAATGATTAATTTCAGGGTTTTTCCTGGTGTTTATCTGCTTAGCAGAGTTTAAGGCAATAAACTGTACAATTGATCTGGAACCTTTGACAGCTTGTCACTCAACTGTCACAGTTTTCTGATTTGTGTCAAAATTTGTTTGCTCGTACCCTGACAGATGACAAGAGGGTTTGAAGAGTTATGCCTATGGCAAAATGAAGCTCTAATAGGGAAAATACATACTTTTGAATCATTACAGTAAATATTTGTGAGCATGCTCACGAACGTTATACCTGTTGCCATAGGTAACTCAAAGCATGTAGTTCAGTAACATCTGTCACAGACTTTTACCTTATCATCAAACATAATCATCAACTTATCATCATCTTATCAACTATACCTATTGTCAAAGAAATATTCTGCATTTTTGGAAGGCCCTGTCAAAATTTGAATATTTGCTCTGAACTATGTCATCTTCTCTTTCTTACACATATGAAGTTAAAGAGTCATTTTGTCTCTAATGCATTATTTTGCAACCATAAACATTAAATCTGTTTAGGCTGATGTGGTACCTCACTGCAAAAAAAAACAGTTGGGGGGAACAATTCAAGAACTGTAATTAAGGCATCCATGTATGCACTCTCTGAAGTCACTCACTCTGCGATATTTCAAAAGAGAAAACATCTCTTTATTACCATAGCTGTGCTTATAAAACATAAGGTTTAAAGCAATTTTATCCAAAGAAAAAATAAACTATCCAAAAGAGTGGCACCCCATTTCTGGGATATACTTCTCTGTCTCTAGAAAAGTAAGGGTTTTTCCCCCTCAAGAAAAAAATTCTTTTTTCATTCTTTTCAATTCCTTTCATTCTTTTCAAGAATGAAAACAGGAAGAGAGAAAGTGACATGCAACAAATCTGTCTCTAGAAAAGTGAAGTTTTTTTCTTGAGGAAAAAACCCTTTTTTCATTCTTTTTCTTTTAATTCTTTATGATTCTTTCATTCTTTAAAATAGGAAGCGAGAAAATGACACACAAGTTTGGGGTTTTTTTAAGGATTCTGAGGAAAAACAAGTATTCCAAATCTTTACAGAGTTACGCATCAAATTGGATTTATCTGAATTACGCATATTCTATTGTTTATTTGCAACAAAAATCTTAAGTGAACACAAGAACATAAGGACAATCAATCCATTGTCCTACACTATTACTTTCCTAAAAAACCAAATTCATATACTTGTGTCATAGAATAAGATAATTTGTCATTCTCGCAAGAAGTTAGACTGTATTACTATTTTTAAATGTCTTGTAACATTCAGTCAAAACATGCTGCAAGAGTGAACCAAATTTAAACTCTTTCCCCTAAACTGACACAGAAATAGAACATTTCTTTTCCATTACAACAGCAACTATCACCTCTTCATGAAGCATTCGATCTCACAAAATAGTCCTGGCATGAATATGAAGAAAAAAATGAATGAAACTCTTGGGTCCTTCCTAGACTTGTTTATGAACCACAGAATTCCAGCCTACAGCATATTAACAATACACAAATGTTGGCTCTTGAAGCTTTTACAATGATAAAGTTTCCCAGTTCTATTGAAGATCATCTGAAAGATAGATTATCCTGAAATATTCCTAAATTGGGACACATTTAGCTTTGTCTGCTTTTCATTATTCTCCTTTTAGAATATTAAATTAAAATCACAAAAAAAAAAAAAATACTCAAAAGGACAAAATAGGTTGGAAAAATCCCTATTTAAGAAATTTCATCCCCATCATTCAGCAGCAGATTTTTCATATTCTCTCTTCTCCAAACTGTTACTGAAGTGAAGCTGAAACTTTCTTGTCATAGTTGCTCCCAACCTGGTCACCCTAACTGCTGGATCCTTTAGACTCAACCCTCTCCTCACTTTCTCCTTCAACAGCATTTTTTTTTTTTATTTTAGTCAGTTAAGATTTGTGAGGCACTTACATCTGTGAGTGAACAGGGGATTAAAAGTTCTGCCTTCAGAACAGCATATGAACAAGGGAGCAGTTAAATATGACCAGTGGCCACAATTTGAAAAATAAGTGAAAAGAAAATATTGTCTAAATTCCCACTAATATAAGCAACATCCATTTTGTGTTTGAATAAAATGAAGTTCTGAAGTAAGAAATGGAAAATGTGGTATTTTAAATTAAAAACTGTATCGTGGTACGCATGTCAAGAAGGCTAAGAAAGGTTACATGCACAACCTTAAATCATGTTTTCCTAATTTTTAACCAGCCGACTTTGACACTAAAGATAGAATTCACTTATAAACACACTACAAATGCAAAGTATGCAGTCATTTTAAACATTGCTGTAACTCTGTAAAGAATCCTACCGTTTTATTTGTCAACTTCACATAGAGTAAGTACATTGCAGAGCAGTGAAATAACTAGTATCACCTATCACTCTCACTTCATATGAGAGTAACAGCGTGGTTTAACAGGTGCATAATCTTCCCTACACTATTTCAAATGCGTTCCTAGCTACGCTTGTCTGATCTTTCTAAAAGTACAGTAAAGTGAAATGTAAAAGGATTCTTCAGAGATGCTCATTCATGTTGCCAAGCAATCACTGATAGACAGCATAAGTTTTCACCCTCAATGTTATAAATTAATAGATTGGCATTTTTGAAGCACAGGTAAAAAAGTTAACTGCAACTGGTAATTTGAAAAACAGCTTGTTAAAGAAATAATCTTCTAAGAGTTTACACTAGTAGTTTTTCCAGTTTCAGTATTTTTCATATCTGTCTCACATTTATACTGTGGTAGACTGGCAATTATAACACTTTCTTTAATCTCTGCTTTAAATACTGCCTTGTTACATGCCATATGTTTAATTAAAAACATGCGTACAGCTTAATGCAAATTTTACCATGGCAACTTTTGCTGCAGAGCAGAAGCAAAACACAAGACAGTCAATTATTTTCAATATAGAAAGACCTGACTTAAGTTTTATTTTAACCAAAACAAAAAAGATACACTGACAGAGAAAATGTTTAGAAACCTCAGTAAAAATGTTTTTCAAAACATTTTGTCACTTTAAGATTTTCCACTGTGAATGTTATATCTAATACAGTACTCCTTCATCCTCCAAATCTTACTCAAAATGACAATACAAATGCTGTTAAAGACATGTACGTTGACAGAACATCACTGAAAGCCTTGAATTAAGAAAGTTGCTCTCAAAGAGAGAAGAAACATGAAGTTACAGTTTTCTAAAGCTAAACATGAAGATTTGCACTAGCTTCACAGAAGTAATTATAAGCAGACAAAATTTCAAATTAATATAAATTGTACTGCTTACTCATTACCTCAAACACCTTTGCCTTGTTTTTTTCTATTGCTTTCTAAGTAACTACAACCTCTAAACGTGCTTCCTAATTTTGGTGTTCTTGAATATGCTTTTAAAAGGTCTTGGGAAGGTTAGGAAAAAGAGGGAAACATGTTTTACTTAGTCAGTTATAACACCGCATCTACACTTCTTCCCTCCTGCGTCAGACTAATTTATTCCCTGATTTCTACATCATGCTGCACTCAAGGTTGGGAAGGTGGGAGGGTGAGGTGGGGGAGAAGGGGCAGCAGCAAGCACCCCAGAAAGTTACACTGCACAAATATGCTTAAAGAGAAAGCCCAGAATGCAAACACTTACATAGTGAAATAACTACAAGAAGCCACTGAATTTGGATTGACAATTAAAAAAATTATCCTTACTATTCCTTCATTCATTTGGTGTAATGACAGAGTAACACTTTTGAACTAAAAAGAAAGGAATTCAATGTTAACACGAGATGGACAAAGGCAGTAACATGAAACTTATAGAACATGAAATATCATATGTTGTCAAATTTTCAGAAGAGCTAGAGTAATTTGGAAACAAAAATATACAATAGCAGAATGATTCAGAGTGACATGATCAAAATAAAAACTGCATCTTTCAGTACAGGGAGAAACCATTTGAATGATACTTCCAGTCTAATATTCCTAACTAGTGCAGAAGATATACTGACTGTACCTTTCTTTTTATAAGTATTTAATATAAATATTATTGGTAGTGGTTCTCCGGCTATGAGTGTCCAACTGAAGCCCCGGGTTTACCTCCTCAAGTATACTGTAGACTACAAAAAGAATTTCCAAAGACAGAACAAAGAGGTAATCCCGGTGTTGTACACACTTGATCCTGACTCATCAGCTGTATATGATGCTACACTAGCTCTCTGAAGTTGGAGAGAACAGGCTTGTGTCTGATTCCAGCTACATTATTTGGTAGTTTCCATAAAAGCCACATAGCATTCAGTGACAGCTAACCACATGAACCATAAAACAGCACCCTTCACTCTTGCTTAGTAACCATGACTTAAAGGCCACCAGAAATTCAGAACTAGAGCACTAACAGATCTCCACGTATTAGTCATCTTCTCACAGACCACTTAAAAGAAGAAAAACTGTTACATTAATTTAATCTGAGCCAATGTTTTAGTAGGCACTATTCAAGTCCCTGCCATTATTCTGTTATAGTGACAATTAGTTCTATGTTTACAAGAACAGACAGTACACATGCAATCCCCTAATTGTAAAAGACATAAGTGGAAGTAAATGAATTCTTAGAATATAAATCTATTTATAATATTCTGAAAAAGATCACATTAATTACAGATATTCGCCATCAAAATACGATTAGAAAAACATCCTATAGGAAGGCAAATGCAGCTTCAATTTTTGTGGGCCTGAGGATCTGAGGTATCAGAAAAAGTCTGGGATTCATGAAGCTTTTCATTGTTTACTATTGATACGCTTCTAAAGGATTAACTATTCCATATTTATATAGTACTTTAGAAATGCAAAGAATTATATAAGAGCTAGGTAGTATCATTCAAAGCATTCTGGCCAATAAGCTAACGGCAAGATACTGTCCTTCTCCAAAAAATCAAATGCATTAAAAAGAGGATTTTCAGTATTATTGGATGGCAGTTCCTGGAAGGAAGATCTTATATTTTTTTTTTAACTCCTGGAGAAGGTTTTTATTACATTTTTATTACATAAAACACTTCTACAGAATGGCAGCATATCTAAAGAAGCACAGTTTATATGTTTTGGCCTAATCGAATAAGCTAAACCTTAAAAAAATTTTTTTAGAACCACCTTTCAAAGTGCATTGGGTGAATGACATCAAATAAATCTGACTTGACCAAAGCTACTGAGGGTTACTCACAAAATGACAGTTTTATCTATATACAAAATAAAAGAGTAATGAACGGTGTAAGAGTTTTCCTTCAATCACTATAGAAGAGGAGATTAAGAATTCCTATATCTATCCCACCACCATAAAAAAAATTGTCTCCCATTACAATTTTATAATTAAAAACACTCTTCATCCAGTGAACTGGGCTTAAAAACTTAGACTAACTGTAGCAGAAGCACCTACTCACATAATTTTCCTTTCATTTTTTCTTTGTCAGATACGTAGAAATACAGTAAAATAATTAAACACATTCTAATTCTTAATTCCAGCAAGCTGTAATTGAGGGCCCTATTTTTATATTAAAAATTACTCTGTATTGAAGAGCATCTGAGTCCCTGCCACTTCTTTTCAGATCAATGTCCATACAAAGCAGCTTGTCAACCACAAATACAATGATAAATCCTCAGCACACATCCTTTCTGATGTTCAGCTGATTTGTTTAAGTTACCTCCACTCTTTCCTGCATTTCATATTAAAAATGTCAAAGAATGCAGTGGTTCATTCAGTAAAATAAGGGGGGGGTGAGGGGATTTGTCTAATAGTATTGTTATCTTCATTAAAAGTAAAATTTGTACGTACATCAACTCCCGCTGCCCACATTTCCTCAAAGATTTCCAAAGACTTTCCTAAAAGGCTTCCTTACTGTACAGGATAGTACCTCTCACTTTGTCTGTAAATTGTGCTTGCTACATAAGTACTTTCATGGTTTTGTGGGGTTTTTTGTTGTTTGTATTCTGAAATTGTCATTTCCACCCAAAAGGCTACCCTTTCTTTTCTGGCACCTACACATGTACAGAGATAGCATAAACACAGCACCAAGCTTTTTCGTTGTCAGAAATGCCATTCCTCCCACTATAAAGTCACACAGCAAATTAGCAATATAATACAATGAATCTATGGATAGAAAACCAGCTATTGTCCCTACCAAAGGCTTCATTTACAAAAAAAACAAACAAACAAACAAAAAAAACCAACAAACAACAACCTCTGATCACTCTTAGACCTGATGGGAGAACTTTCAGAGTTCCTCATCTCTTCAGTTTCAAACCCTTTCAACCTTATTTCTCTAGCAAACAAAGTCTTCCAAATAGGGCAGCATCAATGAACTTTCCCTAAAATGCTTACATTTCTGTATCTTAGTGATCCATTTAAAAGGTCAATATCCTTTGCTCATTAGCCTTAAAAATGCACAAGAAATTTCTCATCGATTTGTCTTTATTGTAACCACCCCTCCCCAAAACTGTCAGATGAACTATTCAGACACAATTCCATCACAATACACCATAGTACATGAACTGACAATCACATTCTTACAAATTGCAACTACTTTTTTCGTTCTATTTATCTCTACGGCATCTTTCATGCTCCTTTATTAAAATATTTCTCAATATATTATTTTATATATAAATAAAGGTTAATATTTTAAAACATGTAAAATTTTAGTCCTGTTTCTATTCTTGTTAACAATTAATTATTCACTGATATGTAGAGTTCCTGTCCATTTGCACTCAAAGTCTGGAAGAAAAAAAATCCACGCTTTTTATTTTCAAAATTATTCCCTATATATGGAAAAATGACTCAATTTATCAAGCACTACAGTCTGACTGTAATTTTTCCATCTCCGCCAGTGAAATTAAATATTGCTAGACAGCAGATGCATGGATATTCCAAGCGTTTGCCTCACTGGAATGTGTAACAGGCTGTGCTAGCAAGAGAACAACACCGGGAGGGTGGTCAGATGCTGGAACAGGTTGCCCAGAGGGCCTGTGGAATCTCCATCCTTGCAGATATTCAGAACTCACCTGGACAAGACCTGAATAATTTGCTCTAGCTTTGTCCAGGAGGCTGGAATAGATAGCTTCTGGAGATCCATTCCAATCTGTATGATTTTATGACAGGCAATTCTATAACTTGAATGAGTAGGTTCTTTTTACTTAAACATTGCCAAACATTTTAGCATATAGTTTAGCAGCTATACTGACTCCCAGTTAAATTATTTTCAAGAGTCAGACTTGAACAATTCACATAATACCTTCCATGAGGCTTAAGTCTCAATCTTGAAGCAGACTGAAAATACTAATTCTTCTTCAAACAGTTCACGAGGTAGCTCTTATTAGCAGTGTTGTGTCATTGGGGAAAAAATCGACGCATAAAGGAGTTAGGTGATTTACCCAAGACGACAAGGAAAGCTTGTCCTATTTGGAAAACTCCAGTGTTACAGTATCTAGAAAAGCTTATCACAGGGAGAGAACAAACATTTCCTCTGCTTTGACATTCTACAGGCTTTTAGTCAGCTCCTGCTGGCAGTGAAGAAAATCACTTTGACTTCCAAGTCAAATATATATATATTGCCTATATATTGCCCACTTCTTTTCAGTCCTAAATTTGTCGTAGGCACAGGGCTGCCTGATAAAATTGTAAAATAATATTTTATTATGTTAGGTAGTACCTGAAAATATTAATGCTGTTTTAAAATATTTTTATGTTTTTCAAGTGACACATACGCAAAAGCAGCAAGGAAGGACAAAAAAAATATTTATAATCAAATTTCAAACTGTTAGCACATGAGTTGGTATGCAACAACAAGCATTCTTAATTAAGGAGTGCAAAAAGCTGAAATGAGCTACATTTTCCCAGCAAAGTGTTGTTTTTCTTTTTATTGAGAGCCACACGTTTTCACAAATCAAGGCAACTGAATAAGCCGATTTCAAGGTCAAAATGATGCATGTTTAAGTTTTGTTAGTTGTAAATATAATATTACTATCAAAAGCTGACAAAGTCATACATCATTATGTACACTCTGACAAGGTTCCCCAATACCAATTCAGAATGACAGATAGATTAATCACATTCTAGTCTGACAAACTGCATTGAAAAATGTGACTCGTAAGTACAAAATTCGAGAGCTCAGCCATCTACATCAGACAATAAAGATTCAAAGACCTCTTTTCATCAGTGTCATTTGATTAGACCCTCTTTAAAAAGCAGCCCTTTTCTTGTGATGAGGTGCTTACTTTTATGTACCTTTTTTTTTTTCTTTTTCTCCAGATTTATTATTACCCATATACTGAGATAAAAATGGTGAATAGTAAGGTGGCAATCTGTTTTGTTTTATTTGAGATATAAATAGAGCAAATGGAGCTACTCTCTTTCAGCACTACACGGATCATACAGTGTAACACTAGTCAAGAACAGAATAAAAAGGGACTTGCTCAAACAAAACACTTACCTACTATGCAAAAAAAACTACCATGAATTAATCATATAAGGATGTATTTTATATTGTACAGCCTGACCTTTAGTATTAATTAGTTCTTTTCAGCTACACTGAGTCATTTTTACCTAAACAAAAGTAAACATATATTTTAAATAACCTTCTCGAAATAGCGAAGCTAAAGTGCGATGCTACACTAGAGCACAAAAGAGAAAGGAAGACCTAAAAAAAAGCTACGAAAAAAAAAAAATCTAATGTTCACAGCAGCAAGAAGATAGTCTATCTCATCACAGGAACAAAACAATCGCCTATTACACATACAGGAAAAAGAAATGGTGTAAATAACAGTCTTTCATTGCTAAGGATCTCAAGATAACCAAAACCACCCAAAGTATCATGCTACCATTCTCCTCATTAACACACCTTAACCATCTTCACAACAATTACATCGCTAACTAATGAGCACACTAAATGTTTTACAGCTATAACAATTTTACATCAGATACGTTAGCACAAACAACTGATTTTTAATACAAAGCTATTGAGCATCAAACCTAAAACTGTTTGTATATTGCCCCTCAAGATTATTTCTGTAATTTAACGAGATAGAAAATATTTGGATATGCTTTCTATTGGTAACTGATACAGAATACATTTTTTTTAATACTTCATAAATACAACTATTTAAATTAGTATAATATTACAGAATAGGCACTATTAACAAGCAAACCGTGTGACAACACCGTATACAAATGGTCAGTATGAAACTACCTCTGCAATTTCAAAGTAGAGCAACGACTATCCTACAGCGCCGCAGCACTGTTGATAATGATTAAAACTATTGCTTTTTTTTAATGGATTGCATTAATTATGTATTAAATTACAATTCTGATGAACAACCACAAAATGGCTAATCACATACAAATCTCAGGGATAAAATCAAATTTATTAAGCTTGTATTATTAATTTGTCTTCTACTACTGTTCAGAATATTTGGAGTAATTTTAAAAGAAAAATACTGTTTAATAATAACTGAATAATACTACATACTGATTAATTAGCTGCAATTTTTTATTCAAAGGTTTTTTTATGTAAAAGGTACTATTTTCATTAATTAAAAAATATTTTCTCTGTTACACATGCAATCTACAGTGATTAAGAGATTGCTAACTGAGAAAGGGTACTATATACCATGTCTTCAATTTTTCTAGAAGGAGACATAAAGACTTATAACAGCCTTCTTTTCTGTTATTGAATTGTATGCACAAATAAACATACAAATTGCACTTACCCCCAAACAATTTACATACAATAAATTATTAGAAAGTAAATGTCAAGTCCTTGCATTAATTTACAAATTATCTTTCTATTTCTTAGAATTTGCCACACGCACGAAGCTTAAAATTAAGGTATACACACACCCTTCCCCCCTCATGCGCATGCCTAGATATTGAACATACAGTTGATGGGAATTCAATAATGCATTCACAATTCTACATACAGAGGTTTTTTTTCTGTCTTTAAAAACCACTGCAGAACACTTAAAAATTAACTTAATCTGTGTCAGAAAATGCTAAATAGTTTCTGTATAAACAGATTTACATTAACTTACACATTTAATTATACATTTAACTGTATAAAGACAGAACAATTTTCTGCTATGCAAAATCACTGGCACACTCATATCACCTCTTATAAACCAGAAGATTCTTAAATTCAGGACTTAAATGCACAAATACATGAAATATTTTGAAGACAGTATTTTTACAATCTTTTTTTTCTAGACTTTACTGCAAGTATTATACACAGATTGTTAACTGCAGTATTATTTTAACAAATATTAAATTTCTTTTAAGACAGTTACCATAATAGCACACTGGTATGATTTTGATGATTTTTCATATGAACTGAAAAGCAGAACAACACGCTTCTGAATAGATGCTGTTACACATACCAATATTTAGAATACCAGTCAATGCTCTCTAGTATTAAAAGCACATAGATTATGACGTCGCAATTTTCATCTTACTCGCTTCACAAAATGCAGCAGTAAGCACATTGAGCAAAATATAGCCTTCCATTGACTTTTCCAGCGTTCCAATTGAAAACAGGAAAAAAAAATCTCAGCTTGTTGTCACATAACCATATTGCCAGATAGGACTGGCATAACCTGCAAATTCTTTTTGCTCATGGGGAAGCTCAATAAACACAACAGCATTAATGTCTTCATTAAAATAAATAAATTAATTACAATTTTAAAAAATTTCAAAAGGAAAAATTGAACACTAACTAGAACATGTTTCATATTGATAGGTAAAAGTACATTCAAATAAGACATAATAATTGTGAAATAACTTATTTAGATTTTAAAAACAAGCATCTTGATAAATTTAGCACAGCCTTTACAGTCACTGCACAAAAAAAAAAAAACAACAAAATAACAAGTCTTTAGAATAGTATTTTCTTGAATGATAAATAAAACGCATTTTTCTAGTTAAAGCTGAAAATTAAGAACTATGAACACTATTTCCTTAATAAAAGCTTGAACCTAAAAGGCTGTACTTACAGAGGTTTAATAAAAATATTAACTCTTCAAATAGTTAAACACAGTCTCAAAAAGTAATTCAAAATACAGAAAGCACACTGCTTTGCTATTCTATTAACATATTTTTGCATTCAGTTTCAAACTACTGTTTCTGTATTAGTAAATGTAATAAAGATAGTAACATACATCCCTTTTGAAGGTTTTAATTTACTTGTTCTGTACTTCGTAGATATTTGTGGTATGAATAATAATAAAACAAGGATTTCTTCCTTGAAGTTAGTTAGTTATGTTCCTTAGACTTACCAGAATTACAAAAGAAAAGCTGGGTCCATGTTATATACATCCACAATTGTTTAAGCACAGAATAGAGTTATAGAAGAGCAAAAACCCATGAAATACATACACCGGGCCAATGCAAGTCCCAGGGAAACGCCCAAGAAAAATATCCTAACAACTTACATAGCTGATAATACATTTCTATTAAATTCATGTTTAATATTAAAATTATAGAACAATAATGAAAGTAACACTTTGGGAATAAGGATCAAATCTTCATGAGTGAACAATATGCCAAGTGATACCTTACTAACAAGTTCAAGAAAAAGAATTGCCTCTCACAAATAGGCAGCAGAAGGGGAGGCATGCCTAGCACATCAAATGTTTTCTTAAGATTTTCTTCATTTTAAATAAAGACTTCATTCATATGTCTTGAAAATAGGAAACTTAATGGTAATCCAGCAATATCAAAATGAATGTACAGTAAATGAAACAAGATTGTAATCTAAGACACTACTCCAAACTTCTCCTGCAAAATCATAGATGAGAAACAAACATCTTTAGGTCATACTTCTACTGTTAACTTCTACAAAAGCTTTTCTGACAGTACAAAAATGACTGGTATAAATTTGTAATAGTAATTAGGTATATTAATGACACAATGAGCTAGTTGTACATGAGGCAGCAGAAATCGGCACCCTGGAAATAACCTGAGTGCCGTGTGACTAGCATTCCACCATTATACTTTGTTGTAAAGTTTATTACATTTTTTCAAGAAAGAGTAAAAACAGAATAGATGGATGAGGAAAAAGTAGTATTAGATTTCATAGAATTTGATGAGCAAGTCACATTTTAAAAATTCATCTGCCAGATCACACACGTCTCCCATCCACAACTACTTTTTCTTTTTGGAAGAGTACTAGTTGCAACAAGATTGTTCCGTCCCTTGCATTACTTAACTCATGCTCAAAGTAAATTTAAAATGATCGATTTCCACATTCACAACTGTCTTCACATTACAGCTTTGTGTTTTGCCGCTCTCAATCAATCCCTAAAAACATCCTTATTTGTGTTTTAGCAGTGCAAGACTAACCAGTCTGGTCACCTAAATTGATGTAGAAAAAAGGACAATGGATGAGAACAATCCACACCACGTATCTACAATAGCTATTTTCTATTTTTTTAAACCATCAAAGATTTGTATTGAAGATTACAAATTCAAATGTTAATGGAAAGTCTCTCATCACTGCCAAAGTACGTGTAGACTGTATTCATCAGGTTTGAAATTAAAAGTATAAATAAATGAGTCAAGTTACACATGGCACTTTTTTCTTTATTTAGTACCTACTGCCTTTTACAAGTTTACATAAATACTTGTACATTATTTTAAACTCTTCCACATTTATTATAGTTTCATGCAATAAACCCAGTTCATGTTGCAACCAGTATTAAAAGATCATCTTAAATATAAGGGACACAAACACCATGTTCAAAATAGCCAATGCAGACTGCACACGGATGACCTCATATTTATCATGCTCAGATACCATTTGAGAATTTGCATGAATTTGTATTAAAAAGATTTTAAAAATTCCTATGAGATGTTTATGATATTTAATATTTAAGCTAAATCATAGTGGGTTATTCATTTTAAGAATCAAAGTTAATTAGATGAGATCAATACTCAAATTTGAAATATGTGGCAAATTTCTGACTTGATTTATTAGGAGCAGAACTTTATATACTACACAGCTCAGGCAGACCAAAAAAAGAATAAGCAGCTTCTTTAACCACAGTGAAGTTTTTTGTTGAGTGACAATCAATCTAACCTAAAAAAGAGGCATCCTTTCCCTTCAGAACAGTAAACAAAGACTTAAACGTAACGTAAAAACAAGCAATTTAGAACTCGTTTTAGCACGTCAAGTGCAGAAATTATTGCAATTCATTTTCAAATCTAATGCCCTCCTCTTTAATTTCAATTTTCTTCCTCTTTTTTTATGAATTATTTTTTGTGGTGTTCACTAATATCTGTTTTGCAAGTTAAGGGGACCTCTAAACTGTGGAGGATTTTGCCACCTCAAAGACACAGCTTATAAAAATAAGAAAGATGACCAAACCAAATATTTGAAGAAACTTCTTTCAAAAATGAACATAAGCTACCCTGCAAAATTATTACAAGAGGGTCAACCACCACATGGCCTTGACAAGAAATACCATTAAATACCCCTCACATTTCACCATCCTGATAACTGTTTTATCATTACAAAGCACACTATCACTGTATAACAAACATCATCAAAATACTAAATGCAAACTCTAATGCATTTCTTGTCACAACAAAAAGAGTGCCTGCCACACAAATACAGCTTCCTACAGCTCATTATTTACCGCTGTTTCATTTCTTCGCCATCCCTTCCTCCCCTACGATTACCCTTTTCTTTCTTATTCCTACCTTTTGTTTTTCCTTTTCTTCTTCCCCTCTCTTACTACGCACTTCTGTTTTGTCATCTGTTCTCATTTGTTACTTTCAGCTGGCAGCACGTGAACCTTGGGGCGGAGGTCCCATTTAGCCATGTCTGAGAACCTCAAGCAATTCTGGCTATGAAAAGCCAGCTACCACCTGGGAAGGGATGGAGGGGGGCTTTAAGCCCACCACAAAAGCCTGCCCAATAAAAGTCAGCCTCGCAGAGCCTGTAATTATAACTTCTCATACACATACACTGGGGCCCTGGAAACTGTCCAAGCTTTCCTTTCCCCCACCCCTCCCGTCCTCTTCATTCTCTGCACTCTGTCAAACAGATAAGAAACTGAAGTGGTAGCCAATACTTTGGTACACCTCAAGGGTCTTATCTTACTGCCTCAGTGACATCTTCTTGCAAGCAGATACACCACCAACTGTGAAAGAGTATTCAAAAATGCGCAGAAGATACAAACAATCTTTTTCAGGATTTCGAAGTTGTTTTATTCACTCAAGTACAGAATGCTCGAGCAGGATTTTTAAGGCATGCTGTAGTTCCAGTATAGTCTGTAAGGTCAGTCTGCAGCCTTTATTTGTAATTGTAAATCCTTATGCTGGGAGTACTAACACTAGTGTACTCACTGTTAACAAAATAGTTAATAGCCTTTTTTAATCTACCAAAATTATGTTAGAACAATTGTTTTAACTGAATCCTTAAAAATGTGTATGGGCCACGTGTATTATTAGCGCCATCATAAAGGGAAATTTACTGATATGCTCACCCCGCTAACACGTACTATTTCATCAGTTACACATATCTACGCAATGTATGTGAAGCAGAAGTATCCTAACATTAGTTAGTACATAAATAACACATCAAAAAGATATATTTGCAGATCAAAGGGATCTTCATTCGAATATCTGCAGTATTTCTGATGTGCCAAACCACAAGGTAATTTTTGCCACATTTAAAATTTCATGGGTGCTTTTTTAATAATTTGGAATAATTAACAATGACCTCTGTCCTGTTACAAGACCATGCCCTGTGTAAATGCATTACAGCAACAATGAAGAAAGCACCAGTGAAGTGGCTTTAAGGAGAAAAACAAACAAATAACAAAGCAAAGCAAAACCAAAACAAAACCAAACACACACCAAAAAGCTCCAGCCACAAAACACTGAAATCAGTAGGATACTACACAGGTTTTCAGTTGGAGGCTTTGTTGAATAATTTCCTCAAGTACTCCAAAACGTAAGATGAACAATTATCCAGACTTGAACCATTATTCTGGACTTGAGCTTTAACAAACAAACAGGACGTCAGTGTCCTGTGACACAAATTTATCTTGTTTCGGGAAATGAACTGTATCACTGTTATAGAACACTTATTGAAGTACCTGAAGTATCTAACATAAACACACACAGAGTTGTACTTTCAGCATTGACTTCGCAATAGTTGGCACAAGATATGCTCTAGTTCTCACTATGAGGAAAACACTGAAATTGGAAGCATGATTATAATCTTACACATACTGAGAATTCTTAGGAAAAACAATTCTTAAAGCAAATCCAGTGGGCACAACAGAACATTTCTCAAGACATCCAAAGTAATGAATCAGCCCAAATTAATACCTTCATTTACTTTCTCAAACTCTGATACATTTATCAGGTATCTCAAAAGAGTTAGAAACATTATGTACCATGAACCTACAGGGAAAGCACTTCATACCAATTTCAAAAGACTGCAGAATTAAACATCTGTCAATACGCAAACTACTTCTGAATTCATTTAGTAAGTAAAATAATTTATGTTTATAGTACTGATTGATGACTCCATACATACCAATGCCAGATTAAGACCACACGTAACATTCAAATGCCATTACGGCAAGTTTTGTGCTATGTAGCCAACTAGTGTAGAACAGAATGACCATTTTGACTCCTATTAGTTGCTATTGTTCCTATATCACAGCAATGCTCTTGCACAGTAAGTGGTATAAATGAGGTTTATACCAGATTAAGAGCCAACCACTGGCTTCAAAAAATCTTGAATGTATAGGTAGGATTATTACCATTAGGTGACTGCGTAATTCAGAATTGCAAATTTAAGAATACACTTCATTTCTACCTTTAAGTTAGTACATATTTCAATATTCAAGTTGTCTTTTAAGTGACTTTTTAATACATTAGGTATCTAGAAGTATATTTTTTCAGTGTTCTGAATCTATCTTCCCCTTCAATTTCGTCTTCTCCCAAGTTCAAAGATCTTTACCTGTATTAGCTAGAACACTTTTAACGTGATATTTTCCTCTCTTATTACAGCACCCTAAAAATAAGGAACCCTTGTTTTGGGACTTGGATGGTCATGGGGGGCTCTTTGTTCCTTTGTTCATTTTCAATGAGCAGAAAGATTTGACTTAGACCTTTCTGGTAACTATTAGATAAAAAGGCTGGCCGATTGACTTTTTTATTCTTTCTCAAGTCTAATGTTTCGATTAGCTTGTATTTGTATGATAAAAGTGTCCTTCTAGCCTTCATTTAGTCATATTTTTCTCAGCTTTACATCTACCCAAATTTCTCTTATGGTAACTTCCCAGAGAAACTCAGATGATTTCAGTAGTTCTGCTAAGATTCAGAACTTCCATTTTAACTCTGAAAACAGTTATTTAGCTTTGTAGTGGAAAAACATGATCCAACAGTAAAGCAAATCTAACTAAGGCAAACTCTTTGCGCATTCAGAACTAAAAAAAACCAAGGTAGAAATGCTATGAAAAAAAGGAGGAAGGCATCTAAATTTGAAACAAATGCAGAGGGAGTTAGTATACAGAAGAAGAACATAAAGCCTCGAGAGCTCCATATTCCCTGCAACTAATCATGCATTTATCGTCACAGGTCATTATGGTTTTAGGCACATTGGATAAGCATGGGAGAATAAAACATAAAATACTGTGGATTAAAAAAGCAGACGCACCGGCTCATATTACCTTTTAAAAGCAGACTTTTCACAAGGAATATCTTTATTTGAAAAATAAGAAAACCAAAACCCACTGGTGGAGGGAGGTGGAACAACAATTCAGAATAAATAGTCTAATAATATAAAAACACCTTAATTCCTAGACGAATGAAAGCTACCTCTAAAAAATCATGCAATGCTTTATGAGAAGTAGCTCAAGGCAAACGAAATTAGCCTAATACAGAAGCCTGCATTATTTATAAAATTTAGGCAATTTCTGGTGTCTGGATTTTGGGGTTTTTTGTTTTTAATTTGAGCCTAAATCTGGAGCTACAAAACAGGCATATCACATTAAGTAGCTCTAGTAGAGTCTACACAGATTAAAAGAAAAGAAAATTAAAAAAAAAGGTACAAACAGCCCATTTCCTTCAGAAGGGTCTCACACAAGTTGGTTTTTTTTCCCATTGCTTGCAAGTCCAGACAGAATGCAGAACAAACTTGGGAAGATATTTTTGTTTTGGATAGGGTTTTATTTTTTGCCAATCGGAACATTAACTTTCAGAAGATAAACGTGACACCTAAATGTGTCATGTTTATCATGTGTCTGTTCACCAGATGTGAAATGATAGGTCTGTTAAGGGAATAAAAACTATAGGCAAAATAAAACGGGTTCTTCCAAATTTTTATGCCAAAATGATTACTATGAGGACTCAGATGGCACCACAGCTCAAGTTGTATCATACTTTACTGCTCACAGGAACTTTAAGATTGTGAGTGCCACTTTATTTGATAATAACAATAACAGAAATAATAAAGTAAAGAAGTCACACATGCATAGCAAATTCATTCCCATTTATCTAGATTACAACAGGATGAAAACCATATGCGACTTCCTCTTTGAATAGAAAAATGCATTTTGAATTTTCTTTTTTGGTGGATTTGTAGTTATTTCTCTGTAGCTCAGAGATGAAAAGAATAAACCAAACTAAACGGGTATTTCTCCAAAAGACACATGAATACTAGTCATTGATTGCAATTATTTTATGTGTGAAAATTATTTTGACTTTAAACCAAACGGTCACTTGAAGTGGAAGACTGAGGTCAATTAATATAAAACTTAAAAAGTTGCATGAAAGCTGAACTATTACACAATCAAGAACAAAAGGCCTGCCACAAATGTACACAAAAATCTCAGAACACCAGTATTTTTTTAGGCATTGCAATAGCACAAATATTACTGTTAATACCTACAGTATATATTCTGTTAATTTGGCACTATCTTTCAAATGATTACAGAGCTGCACAGACATTTCAATTTTGCTTAGTCAATACTGAACTATGTAAAGCTTTTCCAACTGATAATAAAACTGTCTGAGTTTTTTTTAAGCTAGTTTCATTTTGTTTTTATTCTAAGCTACCAAGGGAAATGATGATGGTCCTTTTTACTCCTTGAAATATCTGGCAATATACAAACAGTCCCACTTCCAGATGTAACAAAAACCACCACAACACATATTCATTAGGAGAAAACAAAAAAAGAAGAAAATAGAGTTGGGAATCTCATTTAGAAAACATTGAAAATTTAGAATATCGTTAATAGAAAAAAGGATTACGTAATTGTTAAACTAGGAAACAATTTCTAGTAGTTGATTTGATTAAAATTTTTTTTCAGTAAGAAACACTCTACAAGATGTATACGTATACTTTGTATTTTGAGAGTGGAAAACCAAATTTATAATTGAAATGTGACAATTATGCCTCCTAATAAACTTTTTTTGTCACTACTTTTGCTGTATAAAGACAGCCATCCGTAACAAAGGGTTATTGTGAAGTACTGTAAAATATCTTAATAGAATAAAAAGGATGCAGAAATGAGGAAGTTGGCTTAAGTTTATCAAGTTCGCTTAAAAAAATACAATAATTTACAGAATTATGTCATGAAACACCATGAAAAACCAAAGCTATAAAGTTATTTAGGTTTTACAGGCATGTATATATACAGATGAATATTTCACAAGTGGAACACTATTTGTGGAACACCAAGTATGGCATGTTACCAGGACACTTGAAATATTAATACATAATCACTTATAATTACTTTATAGCTACCTAGACCTTATATTCTGAATTATAGTAAAAATCTTCACACATAAAAAAAATTATGTACTTGTAGCATATGCTTCTACATCTCCATTCATGTTTAAATAAATTTTGATCAATTTATGAAATTTTGAACAGAATGCAGAAACTGAGCCCAAGACATGCCTTAATGAGCACATTAACAAAAAAAAATTGAAAATCTAAATCCTGCAGTTCTGAGCAAATCCACGTGGTATTAATCTCTTGTATGCAGTAATTCATTAAGCAGCTTAGAAAAAAATAATAGAATTATAACCATTTATCATTTTCTTCAATAAAATAAGATAAAATATTAATGTCATTTTTTTCCTCAGTCATGGAAACGCAACGCCATTGAAAAATTCATCAGTGAGACACAGGGCTGGAAACAGAAAATGCAAGCCCTGAACATTTCGCTTCAAACAAGGGTCTTTCAGAGATTTTTCGGCTGTAAAGTCTATGTCAGCATTACATAGCAAAGCACCTTTAATTGCCCCGAAGAAACAGGAAATAAAACTCTTCCCTCTCCACTTCAGTCTCCATCTTCAGTCATTCACCGTACATCAAAGGGAATCAAGGCAACCTGACACACAAGGACTATTCCCCTCAGTGATCCGGCAGGTGCTGAGGCCAGACAGAAAGCCTGTTTTCCACAGCCCTTCACCTTGTTTGATCGCTGGTTACTTTTGATCTGACACTGCCCTCACGCTAGTAATGACTTCCCCCTCGCAGAACCCACCTCGCATCTGTCACCCAGAATAAAGGGTATCACACTGCGCCCTGACAAGGCCTATGGCCATGAGATGTGCTGCCAGCGAAAGGCTCCCCAGCTCCCACCATTTCCAATTCAGCTCCCTTTGTTCTGCTGGGTACCGGGGCCAGGGCACCAGTGACAACAGAAAGGATTATACACCAGCTGTGAAGCTGAGCCTTCATGAATTTATATCTTTTCATCTCGGCTTCATCGTCTCCTTAAATGCGGTGAACTTCATGGTGGTTACTATGAAATACACGTCCAACAAATGTTATGGAAAGTTTGTTTAAATCCTCTTTCCCTGGAAAAGAAAAGCCAGTGAATGTCCCCTAGTTTAACTGAGAAGCACTTTTTTCCCCCCAACTATTATTATTAAAGTTTTTCAACTGATGTTGTAGGAGGTCACTAAAAGCCAGCTAGCTGGTAGCACTGAAAGGACAGAGAAAGTGAGAGGGGAAGGATATGATTTTTGTTTTATTGACAAAAAGTGTTTGAGAGTTAAATGAGTGAGTTCTTTTTTCCATTTTTCCTTTGGAACTATTGTGTCCTTTAATAGCAAGTAAAGAAAAGTAGAGGAAGATTTTAAATCAGATCATGTTAGCTGGAGAATATATTAAAAAGAGGATGCGAAACTACACAGGTATTACTATGTAAATAAGATTAAATGGATTCTATTTTAGCTTTTAATTAGAAGTATTTTAATGGTGGTGATGTTTGAGTTTCAGTGTGGTAACATATATTTAAAAGATATAAAAGTTTTTTCAGTCTGGAAGTCCAGTTAAAGAACTGAAACTGACATCTCAAAAGATACAATCTCACTTTTCCACTACTATGTAAACCACAGATTTGCATAACATGGGTCAGAGTCTATTCTTAAAGATTACACATTTGATACCCCAAATAAAAGGGTCCTGACTTCCAGAGAGTGTTGCATACTCATATTTTAAAATTAATAGGAACTGTACATACTAAAAGTGTTTGGAAATTAAATTTTGAGGACCTAAGCGCGAGTTTAGGAACCCAACTACGTAAACTGCTCAATTTCCAAAACTGAAATCAGATATTCTAAAGAGCTGTTGGTCTAATTAACATTTACATGATTCAGAAACAGTGCCTCCATTCACAATTTAAATTTTAACTAAGTTCTGTTGAAAATGTTAACACATTTTTCCAATTATTTCCTCTTAAAAAAATATTCAAACTCTAGAATCTAACTGTTGATGTTTGAAAATCTGCAACAGTATCTGTTGGGGCCTGCTGAACTTCATGTGGTAAGGTAATCATGCACAGCTATAGTGCATCATAACCTGCTGACAACCCCACGTGCATCCCAGAATAATCCTGAAATGAAGTGAAAGAATGCATAGAAAATGAGGTCTCTGCTCAGCACTTTTCCATCAAGAAGCTCTAGGCCACTGTATTAACAGCATCATGATTTACAGAATCCTGAAGCCCATTCTTCCAAATCAGACAAAAAAAGTAACAGATAAAGGAAGACACAACAACAGATGGATTTGTCAGACTTTGTGCAAAGCTTTGCACAAATTGGGAATGCTAAAGCACTGCAATCATATGACTGTATTTAAGGAAGCTGGTTAACTTAAAAGTAAGACAATGAGCCTCACAAGCTCTAATACAACCACGGTTTCTTGATAAAATTCAGCATTTTCAAATGAAACAATCACATTTTGCCTGACCATTTAAGCCTCTATCCCTGCATCATCTTTGTGGCAAATGTTTTTTTTTTTTAACCTAAAAAGTGGGTTTCTGGATGAATATAATGCATACAATTAGGTCTTCGGAACAAAATAATAAAGGGAGACAAGTATACAAAATAGTGAGAATTAAACTGGACCAGATTTGTCTCTGATTTGCATTAAAACACGACACTACAGGCTTTAAAAGAAAATCACGAGGAGGATAAAAACATTTGCAAGACCCAGGGGAAGAAAACACAAGAAGTATCTGCCTTACTGCTTGGTTTATCTGAACTGAATATAACACAATGCACATGAATCAAACTGATGAGACATCTTTGCATATGGCAACCTATGTGAAATTTTGAACACAGCCTAAAAGGCAAATACTTCAACTATTCTGGAATTAAAAAAACCTCAGACAATGGAAAAAAGAATAAAGCCTAAGTTTAGCAATCTTGAAAGATAATCAAAGCAATAATTAGAAAGACAGCAGGCATTTAGAGACTGCTAGATACTTTTCCAGAAACAGCTGAAAAGTTCATTGAAATTGTAACTTTCATGGGAATAGACGAGCAACGGCAAGGAGAGGCATGTTTTCCCTGTCAGGCAAGATAAAGAACAGCGTACAGATTCTGCAGCCTGGACATTGAGGTACATTTACAATGACTGAGCATAAAGTTGTATCAATGCAGGATTTAGTTCAGGCTAATCTTTACTTTAGACTAAATGGAAGCAGTCTGAACGAGACCAGCATAATGCCAAGTCTGAGACTGTCTTACATGTAAAGCCAGGCCTACACATTCAGCATGGTACCTACGGTGGTGCACACAACGCGTGTGCACCTGCTACCGACACTCGGGACGGGGCTGGAGGGGATGGGGTGGGACAGGGAACCTCCAACAAAAAAAAAAAAAAAACACACAACACCCCACCACCACCACCCTACCCCACCAGCTTGTTCTCTACAGATTAAATCCTAGCGAATAACTGTTTTGTGCAAAGCGGAACAGATCCTACTGTCAGCCAGGTGCCCTTAACTCGGCGATTCTTGATGATAATTTTGTTTCCTCTTCATAGAACTCTTAACGCTCTTGTTCTGATGGGAAACAGCCATCTTTTTGAAATTTTACTTTTTTGTACTGGGTGGAGGGAGGATGCCATTTTTAATGGCATCAGACAGATTTAAAGCTAACCAAACTGACCTTGAACAAACTTGGTGTCGATAAGTAAAAACTGCAAATAAACTGTGAAAGTATACCAGGCAAAGAGAAAAGTGCTCAACAGAAGGAATGCTTGAGGGGAAAAAAAAAATAAAAAAAAAAATCACTTCAGTCAACTTAAAAGGATCTCAGTAACACTGAATAACAGCAAGGTAAAAATTATGGAGTTGCATCATAATTGTACTCTACTACTTGAATTCAAAAAGGAATGAAGGTCTTTTTGCCTCCTTCAAACAGTTTGCAAAACAGAATAATAATAAAAAAATAAAATCTTTGTGAGAGAAATAATAATTATCAATAAACATTTTCAATACATACCACTTGCATAATATAGAAAAAAGTGAGTTAGCTACTAAAACAAAAAGACATACTATATCTGTAACAACTAGATTAGATTCAATAACAAAGATAAAACTGCTGCAAAATCATTTAGCTTTCAAAGGAGAAATGCTGAAGAAAAAATATGAATATACAAAAATTTAGTTATATAAAGAAATGAGAACTTGTATATGAAATATGGGATTTTTTTTCTTTTTTTAAAAAAATTAGGGTCAGCATTTCATGCTGCTACCGTTAAATCAAAATTCTCAATCAACAAAAGAGCCCAATTTTTCCTTTTATCTGAAACTTTGGCATTCTGTTTTTATTTGTTTGGCTGGGGAGCAGAGAGAGTTTTGAAAAAAGGTAAGAGACTCTAAAACCACCACACAGTCCAACATTGATTACAACAACAAATATATAGTTCCCCTGAAATATACAATAATTAGCTAGAGCAAATTTCCTCCTTTCTGCCCAAACGCCAAACAGTCCACAGTGGTCAGAAAAAACACACTCATAATAACAGGAATAGAATATTGAGCCTGAATTGTCAGCCCAATCCATCAGAAGAACTTGCACATTGGCATTAACTCATGAAATTCACCAAATAATGTTGTGTGTTGGGCCTTTTTTTTTTAAAAAAAAACCCAAACAGAAACAAATAAAAACCAAAACAAAACCATAATTTTGACATAGTAGAGTTCTTCACCCTATACAGATGCATACAGTTTACTTCAACTGAGTAAATTTTAAAATAGCATATCTAAGCATTTTATAAATTGATACTGAAATTATTTGCATACTATTAAGTTCGTGTTTAGAAGGAGGAAAACCACCAACAAGATGAATACTGCATGACAAAATGCCTTCAACTCCAACAGTAATTCAAGAACTATACAAACAACAGCTAATGGTTAGTGGCTAATTTAAAGCTTCGCTATGTATGTGATTCACAGATAAAAAGTCTAAGAACTGATTTTGGCACTTGCGGGCTTGTAAATTCATACAGAAATAGTTTTAAAACTGACTGATAAAAATATTTTGTTTAGTTGATAAAAAAAACAGTGTTAATATAACAGATTGTGTTTCATCAAGACATCAGAGTACATGAAAATTAAGTTCGAAGTTCCCAAAATTATAAATGATGCGCCACCACAGAGTGGGTGGGTACCTGTCTACTAGCCAGTTCTTAGCCTTTACTCTACTTAACACATTTGTCTTTTTTAAAGACAGTTTTGTATAACTGAAATCCATTGGTAAATGCTCATAAAACACACTTGGTAGCATAAGATGAAAATATCTGTGTCAATTTATACCTGCAATCTATATGGTAGAAGTCTGTCTATCACAAAAACACTCCAGCTCAGCAGTGATTTAATTTTCCACACTGTGCTGTATAGCTGTCTGAGATTTCACTTTTCAAGACGAATCCAAAACAATTTTTCGTAATTCCTATCAGCAGCCTCAACGTTTTAAGATGTGATTCCCCACTCACCTTTTCATTTTGAGGAAACTATGCATCATGTTCAAGATTGAATTTTTTCAAGCTAGTCTGATACTCATAATCTATACCTTTTATTCTATACCCATATGGAATAAATTACTTTGGTACCTTTTCTTTTTTAAGATAAGGTCATTAGGAGCAGGAATTAGTAACCCTCTGTGATAAAAGGACCTTACATTTACCCTCAGAAATAATACTAATAGCACTGATTACTTAAACACGTCCCAAAAACGGAAAAAAAAAGAGCTGGTTTGGGGGCAATTTGACACCACTCTCCATTCTTTTCCACCAGAGGAAAGCCAGAACAGGCTGTAAGACAGGACACGTTTGGAGAACAGCGTCACTTAAAAGACAATAAAAAAACTGACCTATCCTCTGATTAGGCCCGGCTTCAACTTTAAGGGGATCCATGGAAAAAAAAGTAGTAATGAATTTTAGAACAGCCCTCATAAAGTCTCTTTTACATATCAAGAACATATAACTTCTGGGAAAGAAAGTGTAGTTTATTCGTCTTGAGGACTTGACCAGCAAGACTCTTCCAGAACTTTTCTCATTCCTTTAAATCCCCAGGCTATATTCTCTAATTGATCACCAAAAAAAAAAAAAGAAAAAAAAACAACCAAAAACCCAAACCACACACCACAAAAAACACACACCCCAAACGCCAAAACCAACCAAACAAAAAAATCCACTCAAATCCCACCACCAAGCAACCTTATTTTTAATTTTTACAACGGAAAAGCTTGGTATCTTAGTTAAAGTTGCCAAAAAAAGGAGTTTTGTGGTACTGTTCTTCAACATTTTCCCTCCACTAATTTTTGCTACAGGGATGGAAAGCCTCTCAGAGAAGAGTGGGACCTCTTTTAGAATTATTGCATCCATTTTCTACATGAGAGCGAGTCAAGAGCCTCCCCGTTTCCTCATTTTTCCCATGTTCCTCACATAAAACCACCAAGGTACAAAACATAGATGAGGAAAAACAAACCAACAAACACAAAACCACAATTGCCTGCTTTTACTTGGTCCTACACTTACAGCAGACCATCTAGGGAAAGAAATTTCAGGTAGCCTTACCGAATCTTTTCGGACCCTAAACAGAAAACGTTCATATTGTGCTATGTCATGCCACATTGCCCTATATACATTTAGCTAAGTAATCCATCTCGAATTGTCTTTAACACAGTCAGTATGGGCAGGCATAAAATAATAGTTAGTTTCTTTTCAAACCTTGGCTTGAACACAGGCATGCTGTAGTTTTCAGAGGAGAATAAAAAAGCAAAAGCACATCCTTTATACTGTGGTGGTTTCCCCTGCTAATTAGTACAGGAACACTGAATTTTCAGGATTAATAAGCAGACATTCATACACATTTCTTACTTGTTTTGTGAAAAATGAGCACTTTTCTGAGGAAAATATTTGCACACACACATACTCTCAACTATAAGGGAAATTTCCGTCCAAAGTAATCAAGGAGGGAATGTTATATGAAACTAAAAACGTAAGGTCTTAAAATGGAAATTGTTGTGCTATATTTATGTAGGTAATACAAACTGCACAGACAGCAAAAGTAAATGAATTGGTAGTTCTTCAATAATATTTGTTTTCAAAATCAACAGCTGCTTTTACAAAAATGCTGATTTTGTGGTGTATAAGAGACTAGTAATTACTCCTTACACTCACGAGCCAAACTTTTCTGCATGACAAGCTTAAATCAAGAAAACCATAATCATGTGTCTTCTGAATACAACTACAAACAGGTTAACTAGTAATAACTATATTCCCTTTCCATGTAGTTCAGCAAAGAAAATAATTTGCAGTGCTCTCCTAAAAAAAAATAAATACAAATCTGGTTTCAACTTTTAGAAATCAGAGAAATTGAACGTTACTTTTAAGGTGGCCTAATCTGTCAGAAACAAATATTCCCAAAGAATTAGACAGATGGAAGAGGATTGCACTCTCCTGTGATGAACATTAACTATTGCAGAAGTCAGTTGTCCTAGTAAACACAGTCACAGCATACCAAAGATTCCAGCGTAGCAGATTGGGTGCAAAAAGAACAACGTCATTAACAGAGTTACCAGATAAAAGGAACAATTTATTTTGGGCACAAAGTCTTAAGGCAAGGTATCTAAATCCTTGATCTACCTGTTCCCTTTAATGATGCATCAAAATTTATCTTCTTTCAAAGCAGCATTTCCTACTAATACTGGCCGTAGAAAGATACAAAGCATGTTTAATTCAAGAAGAATCTATTGAAATTTCTTTGTGAACTACTAGACAAAAATATTACATTTTTGCTTGCAAATTTTCATTAAAACTATAAATCAAATATTATTATAGAATGAAATATTTGAATTCTTGTTCTTCAAATAGGACACTAAAAATGGTATAAAATTTACACATTATGTCATACTACAAAAATATCTGCACAGCTAGTAGCATCTGAATGTAAGCCAAATGCAATCAGAGATAGTCTTCAGATCAAAAATGCTTATAACACCACAAACACCAAGCTTTCAACTGGTTTTAATGTACATTTAGTATCTTTAATGTTATGCCACTTCTATCATCTCGTTCATCTTCAAACTTAAAAGATAGTACTAAATGACAAACAGAAATTGTTCTGCAAGAAATATTTGCACCTGAAGAATCATGAAATCAGCATCACACTGATACCACTTTTTTTATGCGCTACTAAGTAAATAGCTAAAAATCAACAAAAATGATCAAAATAGGTATCCAGATTTAGTTATTTCTTGTTATAACACTACTTAAAATGTACTTGGAATTTTCCTTAAAACTAACTGTAGTTTGAGGACAGGAACTTAAAGTATTCTTTTCAGTCTTCTACTTGTGTCTAATTCGACGTACAAATGGTACTATCATCATCTTCATAGGATAAGAGCAAATTACTAGCAAATCCCAAGTTAACATAAAAAATAAAAAACTTAACAAAGCAACTTTTTGCATTACCTCACCCAAGTTTTATTTTACGGAAGATGTAGATTCACAGATACATTAGACCTGCTTCTACAGTCCAAGATACCGCTGAGTGAACGGCTACTTCCATGTAAAAGCAGCACAAAAAGAAACTAAACCAGCAGTTATCCCACCATGCCAACACAAAATATCCCTTGTTGTAATTCTTTTCAGTCCAAGAGGAGAGCACTGTACAAGAGAGGAAAACATGAGTATATGTTACTCTGTCCTTTACCAGGTCCGCATAGTAATGCAGCTAAATTGTCACCTCTGTGAAAGCAACAAGCCACTCCCTAGTTATCTGAAATGTCTGCAATTGCCTTCAGAGTCAAAGAAGTTTTGAATCTCCAGGTAACTCCACCCACAACAGAAATGAGGAATGTAGAGGAGGTGGGTAGAGACCTTCTCAGGACATCACAGCCATACCAGATAATCACAAGAACTTTGCTACCTTGTGCCAAAAAAGATTACTTTCTCCAAAGCATGATCATGTTCCTTGTTTTCAGTCTGTATAATAGATTAAGTATCAAAGTAGTATCATTCAAGTTTAAAACACACTGTCCAGATTTCTTTTTCTTCCAGCAAGACAAAAAAAAAAATAAAAGTCAACCACTTATCTCTACAGGCACCTCATTTCACTGAGGACTAGTATCACAACTGAAAAAAACAAAAGGTCAGGTGTAGCAACTCCTCGGTAATAGTTTATTTGCAACACCTTTCACAAGTGAGATAAAACTTCTGTAGTAGAAAAATGAGAGGCAGAGAACATATACAAGATGTACATTCCGTAAACAACTTCAGGTCAACTGCACACTATTTCTATCTCCTTAAATGCACTGCAAAACTCATTTGTTACTGAAAGTTTGTTGCAAATACTTCAAAAACAGGAGAAATTATAATCTATGAGCAACAGGAACAGTACAGTGCTTTTCAGACTGTACAGTGCTAAGAGTCACTTTAAAAAAAATAAGAAAAACAAGACATTAGCACAAGAATGACTCCTATAAGTAGAAGAAATTTTCTAAAGTATTCTGAGATGTAATAGGCGGTACTAAAACTGAAAGAAAATGGTACCACATACAGGTGTTCTGATATCTATAAAATACGAACTGCTGAAGTATCTACCATTAAGCTATTTTCAGAAATGCCTAAAACCACAGAAATTCTCAAGCACTATTTCATTCTAGAAATTCACATTTTCATGAAAGAACAACTATATTTAAATAGATTTATGTAGTATGTATTTAAATAATCCAATTTCGAGAATACAATCACAAACCTCTTACTGGTGTTATACAGTGTAAAAATTCTCTATATACTTAAATAGTCCTTTGTATTTTCAAGAGGCTTCACAAGATTAACAGCTACCAGCACCACCACCACCCCCTCCCGCCCAAAATCAGACAACTTCAGTGCAATGGAAAACTTTAATTTTCATGTATTTTAAACAGTAAATCAAACAAAGTATTAAAAAGTATTACGGCAATTTTAAAGAAAACTGTAAAACTGCTTTCATAATAGTCTCTTTTCAAAACTGCAAGATGTCCCCAAACACGAACAGATTTGGAAATACAACAAAGGGGAACTGCACAGATGCAAAGAGTCACAAAGCTGACATTCTGTGCAAAGTAAACACCTCCTTTGCAACAACCATGCTCTTGTTGCAAAGCCTGGCTGCAGTGAACTGTCTAACGCTACCTCTGGTGCAGAACTCACAGAGCATCAGAAGCGAAACATCTCCAAACACATAAGGCCTCGAAACAAATCCTTTGGGCACATGGTATTTGTGTAAATAAGGGAGACAAGAGCAGAGGCACAGCTACGCCTTTAACTGCAGCACCGTTTGTGCGATTGTCGCTGTAGAAATGCAATCTCTGGAAGTAGTCTGGAGAACTGCAGTTGCCATTGCATGCTGACCCACACCAAAGCAGGCCCACCGGCTTAGATTTAACAAAAAGAGTAATTTTTTTGTTTTGGGAGAGAGGAAAATACTTTGTAGGAAACTATTATTTTTATTATTTTTTTTTTTTAGTATGGGGAGGGTCTCAGAATTCATAGTATTGCTTAATGAAACAGTAAAACTATCTTAACAGTTCACGGCTGCCCACTCCACTCCTGCTTACCCGCAAGCACGCTCCTGACCTTACGTTGGCCATGCTGCCTGACAGACCCATCACCTTCTCTAAGCTCACTGCAGTCAGCTTAGTTTACCAACCCAGCAGTCACCAGTAAGCCAAGTTCATTTCGCACCATTTATTTGCGTGTGTGTTTCGTTCTCAATTAACCACTCTGAAACCTAAAAGAAACAAACTTACTCTTATTTATTGTATAGATTAGCCCTCCAAATACCAATGCTGTCCTACCACATTTAAGTACTAGTTAGGTAATACTAACAGTGGCACGCACTTTTTGTTCAGCCTTCAAAATGTTATTAGTTTTCCATTTCAGCTTATACAGAGCTCAGGTGTTTTCTCTATGTTTAAGCAGAAAAACGCTTAAAAAGAAATACTTCCCACTCACATTTGATTTTTTCATCATAATTTTGTAACCTAGACTTCCTTCTAATTTACATTTTTAAAGTTTAGACAGAAAATATTCTCAAACCATTCTTATAATTTTACCAAACTGGCAGGAGACAGAACACCAGCACAATCTTTTCCACTGGTGTGGTTTAACCCCAGCCAGCGACTAGGACCACACAGCCACTCACTCACTGCCCACCACGGGACGGGGGAGACAATTGGAGGGATAACAGAATTGGAGGGGTAACAGTGAGAACACTCATGGGCTAAGATAAAGACAGTTTAATAGGTAAAGCAAAAGCTGTGTGCGCAAGCAAAGCAAATTAAGGAATTCATTCACTCCCATCAGCAGGCAGGTGTTAAGCCATTTCCTGAAAAGCAGGGCTCCTTCACACTAATGGTTACTTGAGAAGACAAACTTCATAACTCTGAACATCCCCCCTTCCTCCTTCTTCCCCCCGTTTTATTGCTGAGCACAATGCCATGTGGTCTAGGGTATCCCTGTGGTCTGCTGTCCCGGCTGTGTCCCCTCCCAACTCCTTGCGCACCCCCAGCCTGCTCGCCAGCGGGGCAGCCTGAGAAGCAGAAGCGGCCTTGGCCCCGTGTAAGCACTGCTCAGTATCAACGCTGTTCTTGTCACAAATCCAAAATCCTAGCACCACACGAGCTACTATAAAGAATTTTAACTCCACATCAGCCAAAACTCAGTTTTGTTACGTTCACTGCATTCATGTCCCAGGTAGACATGTACCCATGACACCCAAACCTCGAAAACTTAAAAGGTTTAAAAATAATGTCATGTTTTTAGAAAACAGTAATTTCTGCTTAATGTCAGAGGAAGGTACAAGCCCCATACAGACAAAAACACATTTGGATACAATGGAGCAAGGAGACAAGAAGACAGTCACAAATTCGTATTTGAAGACCACACCAGCAAGACAATCTTAGGAAAGCCTCAGACACAACTGAATTTTCAAAATTTTTTTGGGCTGGAAGGCAGGAGTAAAACAGAATACAAAATACAAAACAGAATAAAGGAGGAAGTAAGGACTCTGAGAAAAATACCAGGGCAAAAGCTGCACGTAGCTCTGAAAGGCAGTATGTTGAAGATTAGCTACAATAAGCACAACAGTACCTGTGTCTAAAGACCAGACAAACAGAATTTCTTAAGTATTAGCATGCTGGATAAAAAGAACAATGCCAGTTGAAAGACCATAGCACATTCTACAGTAAATAAGGCTGGAATTCCTAGAGATGATGAAAGTGCGTAAAACACGGAACACCAAAGCCAGGTTTAAACATGGACGATAAATTTACAATGAAAAGCCGTCAGCGAAGTGTAAATCCAAAAATTTATCCATCCTGGGTACTGATGTTGCAGTTCAAAAGCTAACAACAATTTAACCTTGACTCAAAAAAGACAACATTTAGGATATTTTATGCAGTTCATTCTCCATGCCCACTCAATTTGCACTGCAGTGTATGTGCCAACAATGTAATATTTTGGTGAACATAACCACCTGGAAAGCAACCATGAGAGAACATGAATCTATTATTTCCCAGACCCTTGTCACTATGGCAGCAGGAGGAGAGGGAAGGTAGACATTTGTAGAACTTACTTCCATTACACCTCACTGCATACAAGGTTTGATCTTTCATACTTAAAACTTTAAGCTACGTAAAGTTGCAGTCAAGTTCTTTGGGAAACTAAGTGTTTTCATCCAGCTT
This sequence comes from Dromas ardeola, assembly GCA_013398915.1. Taxonomy (NCBI): domain Eukaryota; kingdom Metazoa; phylum Chordata; class Aves; order Charadriiformes; family Dromadidae; genus Dromas; species Dromas ardeola. Next base: position 77,641 of record VYZM01015384.1, read on the forward strand.
CAGAAATTTGACAAGTTCATTTTTCTAGCTTCATAAAGATAGTAAGTTCAACTGGAATTTGCTGGAACAGATGATATAAACAAAGATGCTTGTCTGTCATTCATTATTTTTACATAATCTTATCTTTGTCCTATACAAATAAAACCACATTTGTATTATCTTTGATGGATGCAAATTACCACCATTTTAAAATAATGATACTGACAGTTTTAAGGATTTGCTTCACAGCATCATACTTGTGATCTCTTTCAGTAAGAAGCATCACAGCTCACTGGGAGCAATATTATCAGTTTTGATTTATTGCTATCCTTAAGTGAATGGCTGAAGATTTTTACGGAGTACAAGAAGGGTCAAGATACCGACTTAACAAATGAAGAACTACAAGTGATTCATCTGGAATTTGCCAGTGGTCTCTTTGCAACAAGATAGCACTACATTTAAAAAAATAAGTAAATAAACCCAAACCATCCCCTCCCCCCAAAAAAACCCTACAGAAATTGAAGATTTTTTTTGACAATTCAATTTAGGTGACTTTAATATCTAGCAGCACACATTCTATTAAAACATGCATTTTAGTGGAAAGATTTTTCACCTTAGCATCATAGAATTCTGTTTGTGACTAAAGTAGTGTAATAATACTTGGACCATTGACCCAAATGGCAATTAAATATGGATATTTCAAACACTCAAAAAGGCTCCATATCCAGCTACCAATACCTGATTACCAAGTTTTTAAATTAGATTAAAAGCTCAAATAACTTGTTCAGCAACATTAAAAACAAAAAAACAAAACAAAAAAACAAAGAACCCAAATAAGTGCCTACACTCTAGTTTAAGTCAAGATCTATTATGTCCATTAAAATTTATATAAATCTACACTACATAATAAAACTTAAGCAGTTTGCTTAGTTCAGTAACAATTTATCATTTCAGTAAGCAGATTGAAGCAAAAATTTTCTCGTAAAATTTATTAATTATGGGAATCCAGAGGAAAAAAAAAAACTTCATTGCATACATCCTTTTCAGTACAGCAGTTACATACTATTACAGAGGGTTTACAGCTTCAGTAAAAGCCTCTTTTGAAGGCAATGTGCTATTGCAACTTGCTAATAATTTGCTTTTACTTATATTCATTCTTTTTTTTACATAAAATGCTAACAGGTCAAATTAGACAAAATACTACAACAGTAAAGAAATTGTACAGGCATCTTCTGAGCTGACTACTAATTGCATTTTAACTTTCCATTTGCAGTTTGACAGAGCACTTAATAAAAACAAAACACTGCATGCTCTAGAAATACAGAAATACCCTATAAATACTATCCATTTCTGTATTGCCATTGCCTTTGATATGTATTTCAATTACAATATACAACGGCCCTTTAAATAACTATACAGAAAACATAAAAATTGACTCCCACCTTGCTGCAATTTGCTTGTGGGTTGTTTTTAGGTTTTTCACATTAAGTCCATCCATTTGGATTTTTAGTACCTGAATCTTCAATATTGAAAATACTATTCATTACAGCACTTTGATGTCTAAGTTCACTAACATGCCAGTCGTTAATGTGCAGGCATTAGCAGACATCACTTGAATGTATAAATAAATGTGTTTAGCTTTTTCTAAAGTTGTATGCAAAATATATCATCCACAAGTATCAAATAAATAATCATCTTAAAATTTTGACCAAAAAGTAGAAAAAAAGTTATCACCCACTTTTCCACTCCTCAGTTCTTTCTCATTATGTTAATTTACAGTGTATGTACTACACATTTTTATACATAAAATATTCAAAAAAAGTGGTAACAAATTACAGCCTAAAGAATTATTGTTAGTAGTATAACACCTGATTTTATATCCATATAAAAATTGAAAGTTTTTTAAACTGTGGAGTAGGTAGAGCCATTAATCTACCACTTGTAACCTAACAAGAGTAAAAAAAAATAATTAATGCAACAATACAGATTACAACTGCAGTTCTTAGTTGCTTTTAAAATGTATATATACACACACACTCATACTTTACATGACAAGTCAACTCACAACATCAAATACTTGGTTAAAAATTTAAATAAATGCAGTGCTTGTTTAAAAAAGAAAAAAAAAAAGCTGAGTAGCAAAACCATATAGCTGACCTTATTATTAAGCCAGAGTATTTACATGTACAGTCAAGCATTTGAAATGAGTATACAACTAGCTTTACAAGAAACTTGCAGTCTATACACACATGTTGTTTCTGAATAGTATATAGTATAAAGAAGCTGCACTAGTATTTATAAAGAGACTGATCTTGGGGAATTGGCAATGGGACATGGAGCCATTCACTTCTACCAGTGGCCCAGGTCTGTGGTAACTGAAGTTAAATCATTTGACAGATGGTCGGTAGTTTTTATGAAATAAGCTGGTGCTTTCAGTCCAGTTCCTGATGCTTTTGTGATGTGGTTATCTATCCACTATCACAAATGGGTACTCCGGTTGGCAGCCACAGTAACGACTGAGTGAGCATGGAGACTGAACAAGCCTCTTAACCCCTGCTAGAGGTCTCTCTCTAGGTCAGGGTTTGCAGCACTGTGGTGGGGCAGTGGGGTGAAGCTTGCACTGCTGCTGACGCTGTACCTGTTCAGTGGACAAAAAGAGGACTTCAGTTTCCAATGCTGTCAGTCTAAAGAGTTTCACAAACACTGAATTCATCTTAAAATGAAATTTTCTTTCACCTGCTCAAATACAAAGTTTCCCCATTGAAGACAAATGTTTGTAAGGGGAAGATACGGGGACAGAAATCATCCAAAAAGATGAAAGCATTAGCAAAGTTTAAAAACAAACAAGAAAAACACAAAAACCACACCTTGCAACTCTTGAATAAAACTTCCTCCTGCAGATGTCTTTTAAGCAATACAACATAGAAAAATACTTTCAGTATAAAACCCAAAATGTGGTGTTAAGCATTAAGCTGAAAATTGTTAGTTTAAGGGGCTCCTAATTTATCTGACATCAAGGGCTGAACCAGAATAAGTCTGCCTCTCTGACACATACCCTTGAAATATAACTGAAGTGAGACACTTGAAGCACTTCTGTTTTACACTATAAAAAAATAAATGTAGTAAATGAGAATACACACTATTAGACAAGGGTGCACACAAAATAATTTGCTTCAAAAAGCAAAGTTTCCTGTGTTGTATTCTTAAATATGCATCCCCAGAAGACACATTCTTGGCATTTAAGAAGCCACAAGTTCAAAATTGCATTAGCATTGCAGAAGATGGTTTTATCTAGGAATGAATAAAAAGCAAATCAAGGAACAACAGGTGGTTTTCTCCAAGGTTTCGCTCAGGATCTGCAGTAGCGGTTCGTTTCAACTCACTCACTTCATACTCAGTATATCTAGCATTACGGAATCTAGAATAGTTTGGGTTGGAAGGGACCTTTAAAGGTCATCTAGTCCAACCACCCTGAAATGAGCAGGGACATCTTCCACTAGATCAGGTTGCTCGGAGCCCCATCCCACCTGACTTTGAATGTCTCCAGGGATGGGGCACCTACCACCTCCCTGGGCAACCTGTTCCAAGATATAAACATTTCCATTGTATGTTCTTTGAACTCACTCTGTTTTAAAAGAACACAAAATACCCCACAAAATACCCACAGTGTCCCCAGATTCTATCAGTTTTCTCCTTCCTTTTTGCTAATATTTAATAAACTACACAAAGTAAACCTCTTCAAATGCTTCAATAAGAATACATATAACTGCACTGCAAGAGTCAAACGCTATTTAGTTGAGCAGGCTTTGTTACACTAACAGTCTGATGACATTTAGAACTACTGAGACAGTGATCCTGGCAGCTGAATCGAAGAGGAAACAGGATCTGTGGAACTAGCACAATCTTCAGAAGTTATCTGCTGTGTATTGGTAATCCACTACAGCAAGACCTCAAAGGCCTGTTACCACTACAAAGTCAATACCGCCACCTAAGGGTGACGACTAAGTATTGTATTTACTGTCAGATTACAGAAATATGTAGGCAGAAAATAAAAGTCTGACACCAGCAAAATGGTTCAAATGCCTTTACAGCAAACACGTATTTTTGAACGAGCACGAAACCTTCACTTTTTTTTAATTCTATTAACATCAAACTCGGCATGAATGTTTTACCTTAAGAATAGTATTACAGAAACTGCCCAAGTCAAAATGCAACAGTTCTAAAAAAATTTAAAAAAGGCAAAGAAATTATGAAACTCTGAGAAATAAGGTTGTATTTCTGAAGAAGTGGTCAAAACATTTTGTTTTGTTGTAAAAATGAACAAATTGAATGTTTCAGAAGGGCTTATTGAAACCGATGTGCCTTTTAATACTGAACAGACATCTCAAACAGTTCTTATGAAAGCATGTTTTCCTGTATCTCAGCTTAGTTTCAGTATAGTTATTCAATGCATTTTAAAAGCACTAGACATTATTTTTATGGTACATTAGTAGTTTTTGGTGCATACGTAACTTCTTTGACAAACTAAAATACAAGAATGAATTTATCATTACCAGTGAACACTACCAATAATGTCATCTCTAAAGAGTTTTTGCTTTAGAAAGCTCCAATTTAATACTTGACAGAAGATGAGGCATCACTGTCCAAAGCTATGATATACAGTAGAGACATCAGTCTCAGTACTGGTATCATCTTCACATTGTATGCATATGTTTAGCAAGTAACTAGTCCTGTATGTGCATTCTGTGTCTCCAAAGAAAACCAGCACCACTCTCCTGGAGAACATGAGTTTTTAATTTTTAAAAAAAAAAAAAAAAAAAAAAAAAAAAAAAAAAAAAAAGGGGGAAAAGTCTGGAACAAATACAGTTCTTTTCAAAACCTCAAAAGAATGAAATAAACTTGTTAGAAAGTATTTTGGGAAAGTATTCACAGAGAAGCATGGGAAAACAATCCTTTTTCTGAAATTTCTCCATGGAGAAAAACAGGTTTAAGTGATTGTATGTAAAAATTGAAACAGCATATGGAATATGGTGGGGGGAGGGGAGAGATGGGCAGGGAAATGACACTCTTTAGGAATATTTTTCCCCAAAAGTCTCTTTCACTTACTTGTTACCAGTGAAAAAGTAAGCTAATTCTATTTATTCTAAACTTCAATCGTTCACAACATCAGAAGATGCGCAATTTATGCGCCTCATAATACTGACTTTTCTCCTCAAACAATTTGCCTGGACTAAACTCAAAGCAAAGTACTGTCCTCTCCACATTTGCCCTGTCTCATGCACTGGGCACACTGCTGAAGTGAGTGTTTTGTAGTTGACGTGTGAAGAAGAAAGAGAACTGCTTCCCAAAGCCAAAAATAGGAGGTTGGGGGGAAACTCAGTAAAACACATATGGATGGATAAATAAGATTACACTATGCTGTGATTATTCAGAAAACATGAAAACTAAGTTTATTTTGTCCTATAGGTTTTTACACTAGGTTCAGTCCAGTCAATGCTTTAAAAAGGTAAGTATTTAATTATGTGACATAAAACTGAAATGTTACAGTCTATCTTAGTTCTTTTTTACCAAAACTAAAAAGGTATTATTCACATGTCTTAGGTACTATAGTTTCTATCAAACATAGTGTCACAGTTAACACAAGTTCCTACTCTGTATTATCTGCTACAAACTGCAAACTACAAACAGTAACAGAATACTCATCTTTAAAGGTGCCATTAAATAATTATCTGTAAAATATTTAATATAAAAATGGTCGCACACATTGAACATGAAAAAAGGATTAACACACACACTGCCAATTGGACCAAAATTTAGTTATCTTGAGACCTCTCACACTAAACACTGTTCCTGGACAGAGTCAAAAGACAAACAACTAGGAACGTGGTCTTAGACCATAACCATCTTAATGAATGTATCTGGGAACCATCAGACAAATGATTTAATTAAGTCATCTAATTCACAAGATTATTTTATTGGAAAGGGACAAATGCTGTCAGAATTCCAACTGTAGTAGCTTAGCTGCACTATTATTTCCCATCTACCCCTAACCAAGCTTGAAAAAGAGAAAAGAGAGAGGAAAGGAAGAAAGTATAGAGGTAGGAATGCTGTCATCCTGTTATAGTATCTAAAACTTTATCTCCCTTCATCTTTAGAAGCTCCTTCTCCTCATCCACATCTAATTCACCATGAAAAAGCACAGACACTGCATGGAATAGGGAGGTACAAGTCTATAACTCCTGCCTGCTAAGTTTCAGCAACCATTGTATGATAATTTTAGCCATTAAGTTACTCAGTTAAGGAAAGGCAATGAAAAAGAAATTGGTGTGTAAAATCAACATAGTTAAGTGCAGAAGGTTTTTCCCAGCTCTAAAATGAGCTCCCAAATCTAGGTCTACTCTATTCATAATGAGGAAAAGGATAGTTTAGACACTGCTTGCACAAAATTGCTTCTGGGGGCAGCCCTTCCCTTTGGTGCACTGTAGTCACAAGCTTGTTCTGCATCCCTCTACAAAGAGGTCACAAATCCTTTTAGGGCTCCAGTATTCTAGAGGAGGTTGCAATGAAAAGTGTTAATTTTCCTTGACAATTCAGGTTAAGTACAGCCCCACTCCATGTCTCAGTGACAGTACTGCATGTTAGTGCAGAGCAGTTCTCTGGTTTTGCAGCTGAAGCTATGTACTGTCTATCTGGGGTGGACGGACAAAAAAGGGGTTGGTAGAAAGCGAACAATGAAATTAACCAATTCATCTTCTACAAGCTTCACTCACATCAATCATTCATATGAAGCAAACATGAAAGTTATACTCCCAGCATTCCATTCCAGCCATGACCATAAAATAAGAAGTTCAACTAAACTCACCCAAGGAGGCTGGAAATTTCCTAGTTCTGTCTGGACAGAGTTATAATCTGTTTTCAATTCACACTGAATTTCTGTGAGATTGATTGTATCAAACTGCTTGGGGACAGATAAAGAAAGAAAACTCAACACACTGGCACACTTCATAAATCTGGCTTTTTTTTTTTTTTTTACTAGGTTCCCAATTTGGCCAGTGTGGTTCAGAAAAAAGGCTTTGCATATAACTGCTCTGCCATTCAAAGGGCAGAGGAAATAATAAACATATTTTGAAGATATACGAATCATAAACACCCATGCAAACAATAACAACCTCGTGTTGTTAAGTTAGCCTTGCAATATTAACTTTTTCCTCACACATCCTTTGCAGCTGTTATTTGCATCTTTCACTTACTACCATGACATAATCAGAATTTCAATGAAAGGAAAGGGTCTATATTTCTGTGAAATGCCTAGTATATTAAACAATCAGAACATAAATTCTTCTTTCTCTGTTTCTGCTCAGCAGTCTGATAATGGAGTTACTTAGCAACAGATGAAGCAACTGAACTGTGTTGCCTGATCCACATTTCATTGTAAAGTAACACTCACAAAGGCATCATTTAGCTGCTGGTTGCCTCTGTATAAATGTATTTTTGAAGTATAAAATCCATTAGTCTGAGACAAGCCTACATGAAAACCCAGCCATAATGTACCATCTATAATGGACTGTGCGTTTTAAAATTAAGAGAAATTGCCTGTAAGAGTCACATGATTTTGAGCACCTCTGAAAAAAGGAAGAAATAAGAAAAAAAAACAAAACACACAGACTCGATTTATAGTATGTACACGGAAGCTGCAGAAGCTGATAAAAAGGGGGAGAGTGCGGGGGAGGAAAGGAGCCTTCTTCCTACAGCAGACTGACAATCTATGAACTTCAAACACACAAACCAAGCCCTCGTATGTCAACTACACTTTTCTTGCCACAGAGTATTTTGATTTCAGAGAATGAATACTTACTTATTTTGAAAACAAATACACACACATTTCCCCAAACCACCTTCTTCACCAGAAGAGCAGAAATGCGCAACAGCAAATATTAACAGTGGTTTTATTTTAGAAAGCAGTCTTAAAAACAAAAGTAAGCCACAGAATCTGCCAAATCAAGCAGTGCATTATCATTTGTCACTAACCATTACTCCCTTTTAAGCTAATTCTATGGTATTAAACAACTCTTTTTTTTCTTCTCTCTTCTTTTTTATTTTTCCTTTTTTTTTATTTATTTTGGAAGGTGAACATTTTTATTTTACAACTTCATGAGAACTTCTTACAAGTTTTCTTGGTTCATCATACAAAAATCACACTTCCAGCATGACTTGAAAGTCTCTTGCCCCTAGCAAGGGGAAAGCATGTCAGTTTCTGCAGCTTTGCCATTTAGCTGAATCATTGAAGTGTTATTTTATTCTAAAGATTCAACACCCTGGAGTTCATAACAGCTTTATAACTTATTTCATGTTTACATTTCTAGACCAAGATTTAAGGAGCTGAATTTGAACTTTACAAAGCTAAACCAAGTTTGCTGCAAGTTTATTTTTTCCTGAAAAATAAAGATTGGGCAGCAGCTTTAAATAAAATTAGACATTAAAAACCTACATTCATGAAAAATTGTGCATAGGGTTAGTTTTCATAAGTCGCTTGACAATTTTGCAGAAGTGACAAAATAATTAAAAGAAGTTTCCTATTCATTTGAGAGTACATATTTTTGTCTTACTTCCAATGAAAAATTAACCTTAAATTTCCAATAATGAAGGCAACCAAATAAAGTGCAAGTGAGGAACATCTTTTCTGATTGTCTTAAAAATAAGAAGATACTTCCTACGTCCCATTTCAACTGTGACCTTGGATGACATTTCAGATAATAAAAACACAGAATGTTTAACTGCTAACAACTGTAATGTAAGTTTCTTAGGTTATGTTTCAGACTATAAAGAGAATAAAAACTTCAATGGCAAGAAGCGTAAGACATATCTATAAGAAAAGTCAAATTAACACCTTACCCACATACCTTCCAGTGAGAATGCACTTATGTAGGTATTTATACACACAATAATCTCTACGTAAAATTAAGTAATCTTTCATGTACAACTATGCACACCTTGACTACGCATAACAGGTTTTTCCTTCTTCATTCAAAGATAAATAATACTTTGAATTTCCCTGCCTTTCTCCAGTTTATTTTTGCAGGAGTATGCTTTCCTTCCAGGCTTCTCAGAACTTTAATTTCTCTTTTTTAATTACAGATTTATTGTATTAAGATAAATATGACAAGCACTAATTTTGACAGTACTCAAGATTTTGTTTCAGTAAGGGAAGAGGGGACTCACCCTTTTTTCTGCATTTGAATTATTCCAAGATCTCAGCTGTGACCATTATCTCCTATTTCTCAACTTCTTACAATTCTGACCAAAACCAATAAATGGTGGCTATTTTTTTTTTTAAATAGAAACCATTCTCAAATGAACCACCTTACATGTTAGCATGTGTTTGTCTATTTGACGCCAAATATCAAATAACTAAGTACAAGGTATGCTGTTTTCTTAAAAACGCAATTTATTTGGTCCACTTCAGCAGTTTTCAAACTAATGGTTATAACCCTGACATTAGCTGATAGTTAAGAATTTAACTGCAAGCTAGTTTTTCCCACCTACTTGCAAGAAAAAATAAAAAATTTAAAGCCAGTGTTCTACTATACCATTGCAGTAGATACTGGCTTTCAACATCAGAAACCGTCATTTCAGAGACTGCTTATAACTAGGACATAAGATAGAAAGTAGTTGTTAAGGACTAATGAAACTAATAGCACAGGCACGCTACTCTGCTGCATCCTGATGAGAAAGTGACAAATTTCAAGAAAAGACTATCAAAGTGTATTATTTGTAATCAAGAACCCAACCTCCAAAAATATGTTAGTTTAGATAAGTTTGCACTTTTTACTGTACAAAAATATACTGGTATAAATAAAAGAAAGATTCCATATGGACTAAGCATTTTCCTACACAAATCAGACATCTCCCAAACAATTAATTCCCGGAATGTCATGTCAAAACCAAAAGTTAGTATATACTGGAGTAGCATTAGTTTAACTTGTACTTTGAGTCATCTTCTGAGCTATCTCTGGAGAACCTAAATTTTCATAGCTATAGAACATTTTTAGCAATTCACTGCCAAAAAGCAGCTATTCAGAAGGAAGTTCTAAACAGATAAAAAGCAAGAGAAAGCTTTGACAATGAAAACGCCGTGGAAAAAAAAAAAATGACATGTACTTACTAATTTGTTTTCTTGCATGTATATTCTTTGCAGCTTCAGACAGCCTTTAGCTATAATAATCATTCCTTCATCTGAGATCTTGTAACATTGCCCAAAATGAATGTCTTTCAATTCTCTGCATTTTGATCCCAGCTGCAATTAATGAAATCAAAGCAAGTATTTAAGAATAAAGGAAAAAAAACAACATGATTTGACAGAACTGGAGCACCGGGAGTTAAGATTTCTTTCTGCTTCACCATCACCCCTTAAAAATTATCTTTCTTTACAGGTTTTGTAAGTACTATACACAAACAAGAAAGATTATAATTACACACATGACAAAATGAAGTTGCTAACTACAGTCAACAAAATGGAGCTAAGAGCAGCACATAAGAACTAAGTTATTTATTGGACACATATATAAGTAGCTAACAATGCCTGTATGCTACAGCATTGACAGCGTATTTGATTTAACGTAACTCTTCACAGCTTACCCTAAATGCTCCTTTAACACGAGAAAGAGTTGATGAAACCTTCCTGCATGTCTCACTAATAAAGATCCCAGTCACCTTCAGCTTTCATGATACAAAAAAAGTGTTACTTAAACACTAGTTCCAAATAGCAACTAAGCTCAGGAAAACTCAATCAGCCAGAGGTGAAGTAAAGGATGTCAAACTGGAGATTTCGTTATAAAAGGGATCATTTAATCCCTGGATATTACTTAAAAANNNAAAAGTATGTGCAGTCTCAAGAGAACAACATTGACCGCACCAAGAAAGTATGTCCATAAACCAACTTTTAAAGTAAAAGAGGTTATCTGATTTTAATTAAATCCTAGAGGAGGGTACCTTTTTTCATGTCCCTTTTTGCACCTGGTAAGAAGTTGAAAGATACTAAATTTACAAAAGAAATTTGTGGAATGGATGGTTACCTGCTTTAGGCCTTCATCAGTCAGTCTGTCTTGATTGCCTACATGCACTTTCTGAAGCAGAGGACACTGAGAGGCAACTGCAATAATAGACGTGTCAGAAAGCTGTTTACACCTGTAGGCGGTATACCTTAGGAGTCCAGGACATTTAATTGCTAATATGCATACTCCTGTATCTGATACATTGCGACAATCAGAAATATTGATTTCAGTAATATTCTGGCTTCTTGATGCAATCTTTTCCAACAGCTCATCAGTGACCTGCAAAGAAAATCCAAATATTCAAATTTAACTTTTTTTTCATAGACATCTTTAATTCAATCAAAACAAAAACTACTATTTATCAGATGTATTTCCATAAGCTATTGGGAGAATGAAAAGATTTGTTTTCCAGGGTAAGAGCATACTGGTATAATCAGTTTTATAGTTATCTTTAAAGAATTCTGCTCCAACTCTTGGAGAGAGTAACAGTTAATGGTCCTCTTCATATTTTACACAAAGAATTCTCCATCCTTTAGAAGTAAAGGATTTGCTTGCCCTTCTATAGCAGCACTCTACTCACGTACCTAAGGTAGCATTTACAAAGAAGTAAAGGGTTTATACATCTCACAAATGCAACAGGTTTTCACTTAGGCTTTGGTAATCATCCAAAACCAGGAGGTAACAATGGGCTTCTCAATGGAAAACAGTCACTTAAGGTAGCAGTGAATGAAAGGGGTGAGAAGGAAAGAACACAGTAACAAAAAAAAAAAACTAATTAAAACCCATAAGTTTCCTTCTGTTATTTGCTCAGTTTTAAAACAGAACGCTTGCATATTTTAAGTGTTAAGACTATGAAAGGCCATTAAATCAGGTACATGCGCTATTTTCCCAGAGCTCCTTTGAAAAAAAAAAGACTCTGTCCACTTTGTACCTGTACATGTTGTAGTTAGCTAACATGCCAATAATTTTTAAGAGAAGCCAGTCCTACAAAGCAGGTAAAAAACATAAGATATTCTTTATGCTCAAGCTTTTAAGTTAAAACAAAACAAACAAAACCAAAGCAGGTAAGACACAATGCATAGAACTCTCTCACTTTAAAAGTTGAATTTCAAAAAGCCTGGTGACACACGATGAAAGAATTTTTAACAAAACTATTCAGGAACACTTATCCACCACTTAACATAGATGAGATTTAGCTTTAAGCCTGGAGAGGGCAAGAAAGCGACACAAATCTCTTTTGTTTTTCTCTTACACAGTTGAGAAACAAACGCCTTCTTTGCTGCACTCAATCTGTTTTCGATTAGTAGCAAGTCGAATCCTTTTTCTTGCTATTTCATCAGGGAGCTGTTAGCTAGAAAACATCAAAAAACCCCACCACAACCCACCCACAAACACCACCTAAACAAACACCCACCTATCCCCAGCCCCCGACAAAAAAACTAAACAAACAAACAACACCAACAATAACCAAAACAACCAAAATCACCAAACCCTCCCTACACACAGAGAAGGGTAACATTTGTGCTTAATATTGGTTTAGGAACTCAATAAAAAAAAAATTGCAAGATAGGTTTCTTAAGCCAGCGTCAGAACTGATAAACTTTAGTGAGATCCCAACACACCTAACAGGCAAAACCACTAAAAGAAACCAGGCTACACCTCAAGACAGTGAAGAAGCCTTAATTGATACATAGTACCGACAGAGCAAAAAGATGGACCTCTGGTCTGAGTATGTTTTGGAGTCACTTGAGAAAAATTCAGACCATCTGTTACATGGCTTTCCCATAAAGGTTCAGAAATACGTTAACTAGTAGCTCTAGAAGCAAGAGAACTTGCATGCTTTCTTACAAATTGGTGATCTGAAAATATTATTCCACATAGACTATTTATGTCCAACACAGATGAGTTCACGCTGCTGCTTCTTCAAATGGGACCCTCCAATGGTTGTTCCTCTGCACCCTGTATTTTCATGAAACTCTCAAGAAACTGTTTTAAACCTCTGCAAGTAACTAAACAACAAGAAAGCTAAAGGGGGTGGCCAAACAGCACAGGCATCCCTAAAAAAGTTTTCCAATGAGGAAAGTTAACCTGAACAATCTAAGGCCAGGGTCTGTAAGGACCTCACTCAATGAAGTCCATGAATCCCAGACACGCTTAATTCTAGGATTGGCAAAAGGCATAAAAAGACACAATCTGTCTGCTGACCAGTAGAAGCCCCATCAGTTGAAGGAAAAATTGAAGAAAATTTGTTAAAGCAAACAGAGCAAGCACCAGTTAGGTGACCATTTTTCAAACTAGAGCATTCTCAGAAAAGCTCACCTATGTCTTTCAATTACTATGAGATCTGATAGTTCTAACGAATGGCACTACCACAACTGATGCAGACCTGAGTCTGGTAATTCACAATCCATTTCAAACAGCACTTGTCCTCACACTGTTTAACAACTGATCTCAGTCAAAAGAAGCTACATTTAATGGAATTAATCTAAGGATTCAGACATTTTCAGCCTCTAGCAGAAAAATCCCTGAAAGCATAGACATCACCATCTTATGGGTTTGTTTACCTTTGGTCAAGAGTACAAGTTCTGTGAACAAATTCTGAGTCACCAAAACATAATTTTTCCACAATGACACCTTCATACCTGTTGACGACTACTGAGGTCCAGCTGCTTCCAAAACTGAAAATCTAAACAGAGGTCACGCCAGTATTTACAGACTAATGATGCTGAAAGGCAACGCTCATTCAGGGATAAATTGGAAAATATCTGTAAAGAAAGGGAGAAAAAATATTATTTGTCAGAAGTAATCATTTTTAGAGAAAGAAATATTTCATTACTAACCCATCTTGTAAAAGACAGACAGAGAAGTGTTAGCATGCACTGCAACACGCAGTTCTAGAACTTGTCCCCAAACTGATGAGTCAAGGACAATAACAAAAAAACCTACATCCCACAACAGCTGACAATAAGTGACATTAGCACAACCAACAACGGAACATATCCTACTTAAGCACTCATTTCTTAGACCAAATTCCAAATGTGCTTCTGAGATGACATACCTAAAGAATTAAAAATACAAGTAATAGCTCAATGTTATTTGGAGGCATTTAAAAGGTGTTTTCATTCCCATTCTGATTCAGATTGAAAAACCTTTCCTTCTATTTCTTAACTGAATTTAAAAGCAGAGTTATAAAGGTTGTCATGGTTGAGCCCCAGCCGGCAACAAAGAACCAAGCAGTCTTTTCACTCCAGTAGTGGGACGGGGAGAATCCGAAGAAAAACGCAAAACTCGAGGGTTGAGATAAAGGCAGTTTAAGAGAACAGCAAAGGAAAGAGGAAAACAATAATAATACTGATAGAGGAATATACAAAACACAATTAATGTACCATTGCTCACCAGTTGGAACCCAAAGTTCAGCCTGCTCCCAAGTGGCAATTTCTGCCCCCTCCCCAGCCAGCTCCCCAGCTGTATATTGAGCAAGGCTACCCATTTGGCTAGCTTCAGTCAGCCAACCCAGCTGTGTCCTATTCCAGCTTCCTGTGAAAATTAACCCTATCCACACCGGAACCAGGACATTATCTACCTCATATTCTATACCATTTTGTTATGCACAGATCTTACACTTTCCAATTAATTACCACCACTTTTTCCTATCTTTGATACGTATGTACACACACACACAGAGATATCATTCCCTTAGTCTATAGGCCATCCCTCTAAATTGTTTGTTGAGTTCATTTAATCCATGACCTCGGCTCCATCTATTGGAATCCTCTGCTCCATCTCAGGGCAGGCAAGATGTGTGGTGCTAGACTGTTACATGCTGTATTTGGAGCCTGCAGCTGGTGTATCCAGGGCGGCCCATGTCCATGGTCTGTGGGTTTAAGATGTCAATCTCAAGGATGTTGCTGGGTGCCAGTTGCTGAGGTCAGTTCTGATCCCACCACCACGGCACTTTACTCGGTTTCATCAAAGTCCACCTGTCATTAGTTTGGGTGGTTCTTACTGTTGTACCATTGGTATGGTATATAGCAATTACAGTAATGATGACATACAGTGGCAGGGTTATTTAGCAATTGACATCATATGATTTGATTCATTGGGTATTCTCACCCAAAATCACATCCCCATGAGGTACACAATGGGCTTCCCCATCCTGCTACATCACCCTTGAGCGAAAGCAATCCCACGGATGGGTTTGCCTTTACCTGAGGCAGGACTAACCCAGACTGTCTTCCCTAACATATTCTTCATGTGCACTATGGGGACTTTATCCCCTTCTACGGTACGTGGAAGTTTTGATTGGGCAGGGCCAGCTCGATTGGTAGATCCCCTGGTGTTAACTAGCCAGGTAGCCT
>VYZM01015384.1:97687-109538 GCA_013398915.1 Dromas ardeola
GTGATGTACTTTCACAACAAGATTCTCTATCAGCAATATCTTGCCACAATGGAGCAGCCCAGATGGATTTGCTGCTGCGCTGCCAGTTGCCCTGCTTCCACTGCGGTAACCACCCCCACAGAGCATTTGCCACCATCCATGAGTCAGTATAGAGATAAAGTACTGACCATTTTTCCCGTTTGGCAATACCTAAAGCCAGCTGGATGGCTTTCACCTCTGCAAACTGGCTCGATTCACCTTGTCCTTCACAGGCTTCTGCAACTCATCATGTAGGACTCCACAGAGCAGCCTTCCATCTTCGATGCTTTCCCACAATCCCACAGGATACACCAGTAAACAGCAAAGTTCTTCTCATTTTCTGCCAGTTTATTATACAGTGGAGCCTCTTCTGCAACGTCACCTCCTGCTCTGGTGATATTCCAAAATCTTTGCCTTCTGGCCAATCCATGATCACTTCCAAGATTCCTGGTTAACTAGGGTTTCTTATTTGAGTTCACTGTGTGATTAGTGTAATCTTACTCCATGTAGCTTCAGTTGCATGATGTGTGGTGGGGACCCTTTCTTTGAACATCCAGCCCAGCACCAGCAGTCGAGGTGCTAAGAGGAGCTGTGCTTACGTACCAACCACTTCCGAAGCAGCTCGAACCGCTTCATATGCTGCCAATATTTCTTTTTCTGTTGAGAGTATAGCAGGCTTCGGATCCTCTGTATCCCCAACTCCAAAACCCTAGGGTTCAACCTCAGGTCTCCCTTGGTGCTTTCTGCCAGAGGCTCCAGGTAGGGCCGTTCTCCCCAGCTGTGGTGTACAGCACATTTGTGGGAAAGCAACAGAAAATCAGCAAGGAGGATTGTAAATACGGCCAAGTGACTCGCACCTGGGGTGCTGGGAAACACGTATCAAACTAATTGTTGTTCAGTCTTGGGTGCTTGCAAGTAAAACACTTCCACTTAGATAATGTAAGTCTGTGATGGACTCAGGGAGACCTTATCTAGCTGCTTGAGAATCCTGTCCTGTTGTTGAAGAAGATCAAAGCACAGTGGGAAAACTATGCCTGTTTGAACCCTTTAAATACCAGCAAGAATAGGGAGTCTGCGCGCACTTTTGCTAAGAAGGACTCTCTCACTGCCAAGGGCTCTTGATAACAAGGACTCCCTCTCACTCCGCAGTGCCCACGTCCCCTGCTTGTGTGACGCTACCCGGGTGTTGCTTCAGAGATTCCCCGAGGTATCAAGATTAAACTTGTTTTTTGCCTCTCATCCATGGCTTTGTGGTTGTTCCTGCATCCTGCCTGCATCGGCTCACACAACATTTTTAACAAGAAAGCTTGTGTTTCCTTTTTACTAGTTGGTGGAGACATAGCTGCTATTTTGTTGATCACATCTATTGGGATCTGACGACATCCATCTTGTCATTATATTCCTAAAAACTGGATCTCCTGTGCAGGTCCCTTGACCTTAGTCCGTTTTACAGCAAAACCGGCTTTCAGAAGGATTCAAACTATTCTAGTCCCTTTCTCAAAAACTTCTTCTGCTGTGTTGCCCCACACAATAATCTTATCAATGTACTGCAGGTGTTCTAGAGCTTCACCCTGTTCTAGTGCAGTCTGGATCACTCTACGGCAAATGTGAGGGCTATGTTTCCAACCCAGATTGGGGCAGTCAATTCCAGGTGTACTGGACACCCCTCCAAGTGAAAGCAAACGGTGGCTTGCGCTCTGCTGCACTCTTTCTGCCCTTTCCCCCAGCCAGCTCCCCAGCTATATACTGAGCATGGCTCACATGGTATGGAATACCCATTTGGCTGGTTTGGGGGTATGTAGACAGGGCTGTATCCCATCTTGTGAAAATTAACCCTATCCCCACCGGAACCAAGACATCAGTCTTGTGGGAAGGGGGCATGGGATGGTAGAGCAAATCAGTGTCACACAAGGAAACTAAGCACTGAATTAGTATTTTATACCCCAAGGTTTTGAGCACCATAGCAGGCTGCAATAGAAGAATAAACTCCAACTCTATGGCAGGCTTATAAATTGCTGTTACAACTATTATATTCAGCCCTTCCTCAGAAGTACTGTTTTTTATTAATACATATAAAAAGAAGGCCTGTCAAGAGTTACATGTGAAGGTACCCTTTAACCACCAATGAACTTCAATCTACATGTCATCCTATAATGTAAAAAGGCAATCACAGGATTAAGATACCTGCATAGGAATACAGGCTGTAAAACATGAAACAGTCCTCCCATTCAACTGATGAAGACATCAAGTACTAAGTAGAAGCAATATAGCCAATCTCAGGCAATATGCTCAAGAAAACCTGGAAATATTGAAGACTGTCCATAAGAAAGCACTGTGGCCTAGAAAACATAAAAACATTCAAAGAAAAGACTAGGACTATTTAACCAAGGAAAAGGTACAGCAAAGGGGTAGAACAACTAGTGAGAACATCACTTTCATCATCTTTGTGGTGGGTAGGAAAATTAGTCCCAAAAATTGTTAGGCTTCTAAACTAAGGACATTGAAGGATTGGAATATAATTGGAATATAATACCTGGTAACTTACTGAATTTCCATCACTGGGTTGTCTTTCAAACAGACTAGACAATCCACTGTCAACAGTAACAACCATTACTGTACCCTTGTTCTAGGAGATGGTTTATCTTAGTGGTTTTAATGGTTTTAAATATGTATAACCCTCTAAGAACCCTTGGCAAAGGAGAGTTGGTTGACTCTCCTAAAAGATCTGCAAAATATAAAGGGGGTGCGGGGCCCAGGGGGTGGGTGGGGAAATAATAATTTACAAATAAAAAAGTCAAATTCACTCCCTTATGTAAATGCTTGCAAGATTTATCACTCCCATCTTATTCTTCTAGCTATGAAAAACTCACAATCCTTTATGTAACACTCCTCACAGTGCTGAAGGATTGTGCATGAATCCTGTTTTTCCCCGCAGGCTTTTGCTTGACCATTACGAGAATCAATAGATGTTTCTTATTAGGGAATCAGCTGAACACAGGCAGACAATCAATGCCTGCTTCCGCCCTGCAGTTCTTTGTCTGAACTGGTGAATCCCTGCACAGAGCAAGGAGGTGGCTGTGATCAGCACCCAGAAAATACCATCACCCCCAGTCAACCAGGGAAAACGCACTAAATACTAAGTGGTAATTTGGCATCTGACACTCCTACTGCAGAAGTGTAATTCTAAGCATTAGAAAAAGATGACAGTCTGATGATTCTCAGAAAGTTACTAAAAGCATGAACAGTATGAAACAGAACACCGAATCTTTTATAAGCTACAAAAATGTCAGAAGTGAACAAGACAATATGATCCATGTTATATTTAGACAGGTATCAGACTGACTCCAATTAATACTAAGAAGGGATGCCAAGGCTGGGATTATAAAATACTTTAATCTTTGCTAGAGTGGGAAATAAGTATGCCTAATTGTGTAAATATCACCTTCATTTTGAGAAACAAGAGCTTGCAGTTCCTAAAATAAGAACACAGCAAACATAGAATAGGAAAGACTGTTGCTAAACCAGCTGCCACTGTGAATATGAAAGCCCTTAAATAATTCTTGTTCCAACTACCATTCTACCAAAAGCTGAAAGCCCTCACAAATCGCAGAAGACCTACTGCTACTGCATGAGACACAGCAACAGCAGCAATGCCAAAATAAAAAAAAAAATGCAAGTTTGATTCAGAACTGGACACAAACAGTACTTCTGCACAGGTAATATTATTCTGGAAGAAACGTCTGAAAGCATTTGTGGTCATGTTTTAGTCCATGCTGTACTTAACTCTAGCTGCAGAGACAAGTAAGGAGTGTACAAGTGTTGCAAACTGACTTCTTAGAGAAACAATAACCAAAGTGTACCATGTATCCTACTTAAGCACTTCCACCTTGGGAAAAGTAGCTGCTGAAAAAGTCATTTCCGAAGTTCCAGGAGTAGCCACAGAAGCTACACAAGCAGTATGAGTTCAAAGACAAGGCCTTGCTGGTTTCGTTGTCTTCAATAGCTATAAAAGTTCCAACTATAAAAGGATTCTGAATGATGCAGTGTTGTTGTGGTTCAACCCGGCAGGCAGCTAAACACCACACAGCTGTTTGTTCACTTCGCCCACAGTGGATGAGGGAGAGAACCAGAAAAAAGGTAAAACGCATGGGTTGAGATAAAAACAGAAAAGGAAGGGAAAATAATATGATAAAAGAATATATAAAACAAGTGATGCACAATGCAATTGCTCACCACCCGCCGACCAATGCCCAGCCAGTCCCTGAGCAGCAGCCAGCCCTCACCCATCAGCCAACCTCCCCCAGCTTTATATGCTGAGCACAACGTCATATGGTATGGAATATCCCCTTGGCCAGTTTGGGTCAGCTGTTCTGGCTGTGACCCCTCCCAGCTTCTTCTGAACACCCAGCCTGCTCGCTGTCAGGGTGGTGTGAGACACAGAAAAGTCTTTGAAAAGACACAGAAAAGCACCGCTCGGCAACAACTAAAACATCAGTGTGATATCAACATTATTCTCATCCTAAATTCAAAACACAGCACTGTACCAGCTACTAGGAAGAATATTAACTCTATCCCAGCCAAAACCAAGACACATGTAAAACATCAATTTCTCTTCCGAGCTTGCAGTTGTTAAAAGAAGATGTATTGAATTACGCTAAATGGAATTTAGAGCAAAGCCTATACGTATTCCAGTTAGGTGGTAGCACATCATCCTTATATTAATGGATTATCTTAACTGCTAGTTAAAATACTACACTAATGCATAAAATTCTACAACTCACTTCGAGGACCCTCACCATCCTTTCACCAGTTTCATTCTCTAGATACATACTGACAATGTGGCAGCTTAATCATCCTGAGTTTTAACTTATTTTCTAATTTCCAAGGCTGTATGAACACAGCTGAAAGCTAAAACCATTCCTACCCCCAAGCTTGTTCATTTAACTCTTGCTTACAATAGATAACTTTCTGAGGGCAGTGGGTCCACTAGTTAACACATTTAATTCCTGAAAATTTTACTCAGGCATGTACACCTGCATGCCTGATATTCACTCTCCCCCGCCTCAACTCCCTGTCTAATCCCCATTCCCAAGCACCAGAGAGACTGAAATAGCCTTCATCACTCTCAAAAGAAACAAATTACAAATATTATTGAAAGGTCCAACCAGAAAAGCTAGAAATAAAAGTTCATATGTGTAATTGTCTCCTTCACCATCAAGTCCCTATGTGACAGGCTTCAGACATTACACCCTTAACACTTCCACACTGTTTCTCCATTAAATGTATACTAGGTATTTCAAGCTGTATCAAAAAAGGACTACTTTGAACTTTTGTGCTAAAAGTTAGCATTTCAGCAGGAACAGGGGAAAAAAAAAAAGAAAAAAAAACACCTCAAAACCCCATCCAAATAGCCTATAAATATCTTCTCTGAAAAGATTAAAGATAAGATTTAAATACCGTAAATTCATGCATTAAATTCAATTAGTTTATCTGTAAATATTTGATAACTTTGGCCGTAAACCAAGTTCCTCAAACAAAGTTCAATCAAGTGAAGGAGATATCTAACTGCACTTGTAATCAAAGGAAACAATGAAAAGTTAATCACACCTATGAATGTTACTATGAAAAAGTATAACACTAGAAAATTGTGCATGTGTTTGCTGACACAATATCCTCAGCACCAAGTTATCCAAAAATCAAGAATTCATATCATACAAACCAAGTATGAAATAAACATAAGCATAGTTCAAGAAACAATTTTAACTTATCAAAAGACAATGCTAATTCAAAAATAAAAGATTTTTAAAAACCACAATCAAGGAGTTAAAATTATTGACTGCACAGACTGAAGAAGCTTTTGCCTCAGGAACAGGGGCAAGAAAAATCAGTCGATTGCTACTACCATTCTTTAAAGATACTACTAACTTTAAGAATGATGAGTGTGTTTCTGAACATGAACTTTAAGAACATAAACAAAATATAGACCATAGGTCCCATGGCAGAAGACAGATTGTAAAAGGTGGATCCACGCATCTCCTATTTCTGTCCATTTTTCTCATTGAAAAGATCTTTCAATCTAACTAGAAGAGTAAAGATTTTTGCAAATGAAGTTTTCTTTTCTCAATAAAAATCTTTTGTATCTGAGAAGAATAGATATCTATGATATTGTTTTCATCACATTGCATCAACTAGATTTGTTTTGAAACCAAAAAGTTCATGCCCTTAACAGCAAAAGGACATGTCTTCCACTGTCCACCTGTCCTCACTAAAAGACACCCATGTTGCTTCTGAATCACAACAGTTTAAAAACGAAGCCACCGAAATATAACAACATTTGTGAAAGACCAAACACAGGCCAGGCACCCTGAACAAAAACAACCACCAAATAAATGAATAGGAAATGAAAGCAAGACCTACATTTAATTTACTTTGCATTCAAATACTACACAGCTTGTAATCTATTAGTTTTCTGCATGCAATAGTACATAGTTTCGGGGAGGTAAAGCAAGCCAAGCAACACTTAACATTCGGAAAAAGTTTTGTCGGCCATGTGAGATAAGTGTCAAGGCATCTATCTGCCTTCAGGAAAAAGCAAAAATTTAATTCCAAGGTATTTGTCTCCTCCATCACGTAACTCGTTCTGTAATGTGAAAATGCACACGCTTACACATAAGTCACCCTTACATACACCCCTGTAGAAAGCAAAATATTTATTTTTATAATTCTGCAAGAAATCACAAAATATATCAGGATATCTTTCAGAACTTTATCACTGAAATAATGTCCATACACTACCTTTGCTTTTGTTACTAGTCTACTGGCACACGTTTCCTTCACAACTGTGCCCTTCAGCGGCATTTCCAGAACCTCAGCACCAGCACAGTGAAGTTAAAGCTGGTTCATTTCCCTGCTGCAATCAGAGGGGACAGTGAGCTTCATGGGGAAAAAAAAGAAAAAAAAAAAAAAAAAGGGAAAAAATTTGTTGTCCATTGCTAGAGAAAAAGGCGTTCAGCAGAACAATTAAGATTGAAATAAAAGAACATTTACCTCCTTGCATCAGCCTCAAAGTTTCAAAACCCCTTCCATTTTTCTCAGTGTTATAGCTAGAAGTAAGGCTCAACACAAACTCTACATGACTAAACTGATAGAAACACCAGCATATGAAGGAAAAAAGCTGGTATTACAGTAGTGACTCCATGAAATTGTGGATGAATACATCCAAATGATGTATTTTGATGCCTCTGCCTCCTCACTAGGCCAGAAAAAATAATAAAAAAAATCAATCACAGTGCAACTATAACACGTATATCCAGTCTTTTCAGGTGCAAGTTTATTAAAAATAAATGCCAGCTTCAAAAGTCAAAAGACAAAACCAAAGGTCTAGCTCTGGTCTATCAAACCCACTTCATATCACTCAGATAATCTTAAATGCAGTGCTGCTAGCAATGCTAACACTGCATTTAATATCAATATTATCAAAAGCAAACATGTAAGTTATTACAGCAACAAAAGCAAACATGCAAGTTATTACAGCAAGGGAAGAATGAGAAAAAAAGTGAAAAATGTTGAGTAAAGATGCAAGTGCATCAAATAATAATAATATATTTATGAAAACTTTAAGTTAAATGAAATACACACACACACTTATTGTCCATTCATAGTGCATTAACTCTAAGCTAAAACTCACAAGGTCTCTGCTGCAGACAGAGCAGCATGCATTCATGCTTTCTAAAAATAAAAGCAGCAAACCAAGAAAGATGACATCAAAAAGGTCATCTATTCTAGACCCTTCTCTGTTTTGAAGCAAGTTCAAGCAAACCTAGAACATCCCTGATAAGGGCATCCTCCTTGCTGTTAATAAAAAAAAAAAAAAGGACTTAATAAATAAAAATCCCAACTCCTCATATAAACTCAGAGACAGGAAACCACCTTTGTCAAGACGTAAATCTCCTCACAGTGTTGTTTTCCAAGTATCTCACCTAAATGTCCCTCACATCAAATTAAGCTTATGATTTCTTTTTATTTGACAAAGGATAGGAACACAGTCGGACTTTTTATCAATTTTCTCGTAACAAGAGGTTGCGAGGCAGCTCAGTCTTCTTTCCGAACAGAAGTGTCATTCGGTTTGAACAGAATGTTCCAACTACCATCACAGGCCATGACCTCTAGTTCTCCTTTGATGCCTCTCCAATTTGTCTCTGGGTTTTTTAAGGAGACCCCAGTGCCCAAAATCTAATGCAGTGCTCTAACAGAGGCTTTAAAAGCACCAAGCACAGCAGAGAACTTCTTTACCTTGTTCTACACGGAAAATTCCTGTTAATACAGCTTAGAAGAAAATCCGAAGTGCTTGAATCGGCATTACTAAGTTCACTCAGTCTGCAGACCATTTTACACCAGTTAACTTTTTTATTCAACAGCAGCACTGCAAAGAAGCAAGTGGCACAACAGGAAGATTAATTTCTGCTTTCCAGAAATAAATAGCAGTGAAATTGCAGTAGGCCCACATTTGTGATACATACCACAAAGTTTTGAAAACTTAGTGATACATAGCACAAGATTTTGTAATCTTCTGCACTGCATGCTTACAAACTGCTCCTTTATTTATTTATTTATTTTCATTCACACATCTGTCTAGGTTACAGTCAAGGCGACTGATTTATAACTCCTTAGCTCCCCTCAGATTTTAAAGATTATGGATTTAAATTACCCTTTAGTCAAAGGTAATCACCCTCATCTACAAAGCTTGCAGATGAAATTTTGCCCACTGTATAACACTTTTTTCTGATATATCCAGCCTGTATCCTTCACTTAGGGGAGACTTAACAACTGCTTAACAACAGAACAGCACCTGGCAGCCCATGGTGCCACCTCTAAGCAGCCAGCTATTACTTAGAAGGTCCTACAATGTTTCTTTGGGCTTCTCTCCAGCCCACATAAAGACACGGGTGACAGACACTCCTGTGCTGTCAGGAGGTCGCAGAGGTAGGAATTAAGGGAAGGACACATACAAAAACCCAAGACCTTGCTCCTGAGACTTCTGAAGGTGGAAACTCTTGTCCCTATATAAAGGCTTGTGTCCCCACTGCCTACTGTGAAAAGTTTAGTAAAGACTTTGGGTGTATTTGTCTCCCACCCTCTTATAGTAAAATGGCACCTTCGGAGAAAGGATTGTATTTGGGATAGTCTATCTGTATCAAAACCCAGCACATGAAGGCCTTTAGGCACCTGTGTAATCCAGTTGACAAGACACCTGATCAGAAATCTAAAGTCGTATGTTCTGTAACAGAATAGGATGCTTTGGAAGCAGCCGAAAAAAAAGAACCAAACCCAAACCACAAAACAACCAACCCAACCCGTAAGTCAAGCTAAGGGCAAGACAGGTGTCGTGGTTTTGGCCGGTTTGGCCAATCGGAATGACAGATGGCCCTCCCCCCCCTCTCTCCTCAGAGAGGAGAGGAAGAGATAAGGAGATTTACGAGTTTAGAAAAAGAACTAAACTACTTTAATGAAAATAATAATAAATAAGGAAATAAGAAATAATAAGAAAATTAAAAAAAAAGTATACAATATATACAAAACCGTATCCAGCTCCCAGGATGACGATCGCGTCACCAGCAGACACAGGGATAGTCCCAGACTGGAGTCAGCGACAACGGACAGGAGCTGAATTCCGGAACTAGAGTCAGGAGTGCTTGGATCGCGATCGAAGGCAGACGAACAGACAGGGTCCTCCTCGGACGTCGGCCATTGAAGAAAACGCGAGAGAGAGCCCCCTTGTCCCTTAGCTCTTATACTGAGCGTGATGCATATGGGATGGAATACCCTGTTGGTCAGTTTTGGGTCACCTGTCCTGTCCGCTCCTCCCTATAGGTGTGACCCCTCTACACTTCTCCGCATCCGACCCTCTAACGGGGCAAACAGCGAAGTGAGCTGACCTTGGTTGTTATAGCAATAAGTATAAGCAAGAGCCTCTGTGCATACCATTCCTTGGTATAATCAGGTCTTATCACTCTGAGAGGGAACAGTTTCTGAACAATATGCTGTTAATTTCAGACTTTAGTCAGTTAGAAGAGGCCCAGCTAAAAAGTAAAATTACAAATCAGAAAATTGGTTCTGTTTTACCTCAAACCAGGACAACAGGGCAAATGGCAGAGGGGGGAGTGAGGGGGGAAGGGGGAAAGGAAATGGTGTGACATAATTATAAAAAAAAAAAAAAAANTTAAAAAAAAAAAAAAAAAAAAAGACACACACACACACACACAACAGGTGAGTAGGTTGCTTCCAGATGCTGGAATTAAGTGCAGGCTTTTTCAAAAACATTGCAGAAGGTGCTGGACTACAGGGAGACTAAAGAGACAAAATCATTGCGGGAGGTGGGGAACATGTCAAAGAAAACCCTTGAAATTACAGATACAAATGAGGTACTGTGTCAATATAAAACAGAAAACCACACGGAAAAAAATTTTAAACTAGTCCACAGTGAGATGGACATGACATACCTTCACTGTTAAAAAAATCATGACAGAGTTACAGATTGTTATTTTTGAAAAAGTGAAACGGACTAGTAAAGTAACCACAGAAAAGTACTCCTACCCATTGATCAGAAAAAGTGTTTAAGCCACACTAATCAAGTCAGTCTGGTTTGAAATCCTAAAACAACCAAATATCAAAGAAAAAGTTATCTTCAAAGAATAGGTTGAAAGAATAATACAAGAGTTTTAAATATTTGCCAGAAAGGAATTTGGATAGTGCACCTATGAAACATGATGTACCCTTACTAACACATTCACATGTACCTAAAAAAAGCCCCAAAACCAAACAACAACAAAAAAAACAACCCCAAAACAAACCAAGTGAAAACCCCACAGAATTCATTTTAGCTGCAAGACAGACAGCTAAGTTATTGTTTGTCAACAAAAGAGTAAAGGAAGTACTTTCTACACTGGGGTTCTACAAGTTGCAGTATACAAAGAATAAAAAGAGTCACCTCCTCCACCATCATGCCCTGCCTTAAGTTTAGCCATCTGACCCCAGAGCAAGTTTCTGTAATACTGAAACCCTATTCCCCAAATTCTAAGGACGCAGTCGCATGAAACTGTGGAAAACATCACAGGCTTCAGCTACAGCCACGCTCATCCTTTTAGCTAAGGCTTAGCTGCAGAAAAGCACCATACTGACTAGATCAACAGAGTAGCTTAAAAATGAAAAGTAGTTCTCAATAGAAAAGTAGTATTAAAGGAACCAAAAGACAGCAAAAGGGACAGGAAAGAAAGCAAGACTGTTCTTTGAAGGTACAGAATAAAATGTTATGAAAACATGTAATTCAAGAGGGCTACAAATACTCAGGCTGACTGTGAAACTGGTAAACCCAACATTGACTCAAAATACACAGTAATACAATTTTTCCCCCCCAGTCAACACTGAAAACTTTTCTATGTAGTTCTGACCTACACAGAAGCACTAAATACAGTGATTCCCTCCCTTGCTGAGTACTCCATCAGTGACACAAATAAGCTACCTGTGAAGGACATGTTAAGAAGTTAACAGGTACAAGTCAGAAACATTTCATAGAATCACAGAAAGGTTTGGGTTGGAAGGGACCTTAAAGACCATCTAGTTTCAATCCCCCTGCCATGGGCTGG
This sequence comes from Dromas ardeola, assembly GCA_013398915.1. Lineage (NCBI taxonomy): Eukaryota > Metazoa > Chordata > Aves > Charadriiformes > Dromadidae > Dromas > Dromas ardeola. The sequence goes on from VYZM01015384.1 coordinate 109,348, forward strand.
GACACCTCCCACTAGACCAGGCTGCTCAAAGCCCCATCCAGCCTGGCCTTGAACACTTCCAGGGAGGGGGTTTTTTACAACTTCCCTGGGCAACCTGTTCCAGTGCCTCACCACCCTCAGAGTTAAAAATTTCCTCCTGATATCTAATCTAAATCCACCCTCTGCCAGCTTGAAGCCATTATTCCCCCCCC
>VYZM01015384.1:110907-187336 GCA_013398915.1 Dromas ardeola
CCGGTGGCGCCTCCGCGGGGGTGGGCGGGCCACCCCTGCCCCGTCCCACGCACAACCCCCCCACACGCACACACGCCACACACACAGACGGACGCACACCCTCACACCCCCCACACACCCACCCCTGGGGTGTGGATGTGCACGGCCACCGCCTGCAGCCTACGTTTAAATGCACTGTGCGTATAAATACAGATGTATGGAGTCAATACATAAGCATATCATACATATGTTCGTGTATTATTATATGTATATAGTATGTATAGAATGCGTACGTATTTTTGAATACCTGAAATAAAGGCTTTCTTGGTCACAGTTCGTAGGGAAGGGTGACGGGGCTCCTGCCCACCGGTGCCCGAGGTGCGCAACCGTGCACGGCTGCGGCCGGGATTTGGGAGCGACGGGGAGACACAAGCTTTGAGACCCACACCAAGTTTTCCCCGTCAGCGCCTCCTTCCCACCAACGCGCTCCGGCAAATACCTGTTTTCTGCTGGTTTAAATCATTGTTCAGCCAGAACCGGGGCCTCCGTCCCTGTACGCCTTGCTCCTGAGGAGGCTCGCCTCCAAATGCAGCGTGTTGTACCTCCCTGCAGGGGCCCAGGGTGTATAAATCCTGGCAAAAATGGGCCGTAATGCTTTAATTAAGACTTTCCTCAATGCCTAGCAAAATTAATTTGCCTGTTTCAGCACTCAGTTCTAAATTATTGATGTAAGTTGACTTAGATATATAGGTTTAAATACATGTTGAATGTTGTCTTTAGTAAAAGGTGTTTCAGGAGGGAGAAGGCAAGTTCTAGCTAGAGTATGTAGGGTGCAGTACTACTATTAAATAACGAAGGGCAGCAGAAGAAATGCACGGTATTATATGCTGTGAAGTAGATCTTTTTGCTTTTTTCCCAGGAACAAGTTATGTTAGGATTAAAATACCTGTGACGCTATTATTTTTGTTTGTTACCTGTATTGTTATTAGTCTTCAACAGCTTAGTAAAAATAGGTTTGCTATGAGAAAAATACTGAATATACCATTGGATAAAAGTAGAGCAATAGAATATTTTGTCTGAATTTATAAGTCACTGAGACCCATCAATATAAACTGCAGCAAATTTTGGCAAAAATTTGGCAAGGTCTTTTCCTCCCTCAGCTTCGAAACGTGTATCTCAATAAGAACAAAGACAGACAACATTAAGAGAAGATGCAAGTCCAAGTCAAGCCTTCAAACCATTCAAGCATTCAGAATAAATGTTTGCAATGTCAAATATTCAAAATAAATGTAATTTTTAAATCTGGCTGTGCAGCTTCTGAATAGTCACTGTGGCGTGGTCTTTACTTGTATCATCACATACTAGTTTTTCCTGCAGAAATGCTGGCAAGGTTGCCTGACTTCTGTATGTCACTTTCATGTCTGATATATATTGCCCCATTATTTTGAGATGTATACACACCCTGCATACACATATATATATTATCCCATTCCTGTAATATTTACCTTGACATGATCCATCTCTGCTACCTCCTTTTGAAAGAAGTTGACTTGCACAGAACATAGACAAGGACACATCTCACCTCATCTGTCTTTCCAAAGCAATTTCACCTTCAGATAATTTTCCTACCTAATTCTTGTCATTTTTCTCCTGATAACTACAGCTCAGTCCTTGAACTTGGTCTATGGGACACTGTCCCCAAGGGTGCTTTTTGTTGCTATAAAGATTGCAGAATAAAAAAAAGAAAGAAAACTAAGATCATAAATGGTCAGTTTTCATATGCTACTCATTCTATTCTCTGTCACTTATCTGGTAACAAGATTTTGTCCCTAAAGATGACAGCGGAGCTGTTCCACTGGCATTTGTATTGGCAGATATTAGAACAATAAACATTTTCAGAACCACTTCTGTGGAGCTGATGTAGTGCATGTTGTTTGTCTGCTCTGGCACGAAATACGAGAAATGAATTTTTACTGCCCATTGAGCAGGAGTGAGAAACTGAGACAATAATGTTTATAGAAAAATAATCTTATCTCAAGGTTTATATTTTGGTGAGCAGAGAAGGACCTGTGAGTGTTGTGATGGTTGGAGGCCGTCTTGGGCATAGCAATGATACGGTTTTCAATTCTCGGTCTTGGATGTGTAAACATGTGCATTGCTGTGTAAAAAACTGTCTGGATGGCTGGGCCCAAAGAGTGGTGGTGAATGGAGTTAAATCCAGTTGGCGTCTGGTCACAAGTGGTGCTCCCCAGGGCTCAGTATTGGGGCCAGCTCTGTTTAACATCTTTATCAATGACCTGGACGAGGGGATTGAGTGCACCCTCAGTAAGTTTGCAGATGACACCAAGTTGGGTAGGAGTGTTGATCTGCTGTAGGTAGAAAGACTCTACAGAGGGCTGTGGTCAGGCTGGACCGATGGGCTGAGGCCAATGGTATGAGGTTCAACCAGGCTAAGTGCCAGGTCCTGCACTGGGTCGCAACAACCCCATGCAGCGCTACAGCCTTGGGGAAAAGTGGCTGGAGAGCTGCATGGCAGAAAAGGACCTGGGGTTGTTGGTTGGCAGTTGGCTGAATATGAGCCAGCAGTGTGCCCAGGTGGCCGAGAAGGCCAACAGCATCCTGGCCTGTATCAGGAACAGTGTGGTGAATAAGACTAGGGAAGTGATTGTCCCCCTGTCCTTGGCACTGGTGAGGCCCCATCTCGAGTACTGTGTTCAGTTTTGGGCCCCTCACCACAAAAAAGACATTGAGCTGCTGGAGCATGTCCAGAGAAGGGCCACAAAGCTGGTGAGGGGTCTGGAGCACAAATCTTATGAGGAGCAGCTGAGGGAGCTGGGGTTGTTTAGCCTGGAAAAAAGGAGGGTGAGGGGGGACCTTACCGCTCTCTACAACTACCTGAAAGGAGGGGGTAGAGAGGTGGGGGTCAGTCTCTTCTCCCAAGTAACAAGCAATAGGACAAGAGGAAACAGGCTCAAGTTGTGCCAGGGGAGGTTTAGATTGGATATTGGGAAAAATTTCTTCACCAAAAGGGTTATCAAGTGTTGGAAGAGGCTGCCCAGGGAAGTGGTGGAATCGCCATCCTTGGAGATATTTAAAAGATGTGTAGATGTGGTGCTTAGTAGTGGTGGACTTGGTAGTGCTAGGTTAATGGTTGGACTCAATGATCTTAAGGGTCTTTTCCAACCAAAATGATTCTATGATTCTATGATTTTGTGTCTTCTTAGTTGTGAATGCTGTTTAGGAACTGAGACTGTGTTTGTAGCTTGTTTGTAGACATTGCAAATCTGAACTTACCTGTGAAAGTTGTTGACTGGTTATGCTCCATTTGTAGCAGAGCTATACCAGCAATTCCTTTCTGCTAGTTAAATTTTTTCTGGTTATAAGTAAGGAAAGGGCATTCCCCACCCTCCCACTCCACTTCTCTTCTTGCATGCCAAACTTAAGTGTAGATCTAGCATAGAAAATTAGAGAATTTCATTATGGGTTCATGAAAGAATATTTGCATGATGATTTGTTTGGGTTCTCTTAAAAAACACAGCACAGTATAAATATGTCAGGTAAAATGCATGTTTACATGTATCTAAAGGGGGGGTTTAAGGAGGATGGAGCCAGGCTCTTTTCAGTGGTTCCCAGTAACAGGACGAGGGGTAACGGGCACAAGCTGGAACATAGGAAGTGCCGATCGAATATGAGGAAAACCTTCTTTACGGTGAGGGTGTCAGAGCACTGGAACAGGCTGCCCAGGGAGGCTGTGGAGTCCCCTTCTCTGGAGACTTTCAAGACCCGCCTGGATGCAGTCCTGAGTGATGTGCTCTAGGCAATCCTGCTTTAGCAGGGGAGTTGGACTAGGTGATCTCTAGAGGTCCCTTCCAACTCTGAAATTCCGTGATTCTGTGAAAAGTACGTTATTAACTAGACACTGTATTTGAATAGGAAAAGTAAAAATCCCCAGGTGCATGGTTGAATATGTATGCTAATTACCCAGTCTATGGATAATCTATTTGAAAATTCAAAGCAAATATAGCATGTTCCTCTCAGCTGAAAATGACAAACTACTTCTGAGACTATTCATCACCAAAGATGGTTTTCTTACTCAGCCTTCTGACGATTTTGAATGGGAGAAGCTGAGGGAGGGACATTTATAGTTTTCTTAAAAACTTTTCCATCCCCAAGCCCACTGTCTAAAAGCCAGACAGAACAAGCAGAACTTGTAGGAGATTGAAAGAACATTGAGGTTATGGTAATACTCAAAAAAGAGGCAGGTTATCCCATCAGAAATAACTAGTTGTTTAATTAATCTGATGTAAATTCTGTTGGTAGCAGATGCATTAGACTTGAGCTTTTCCAAGTTCAACTTCGAAGTTCAGCTAGTAAAATAAGCTAACATTTTAAAAGTACTACCTAAAATATTTATTGCAGTGGTTAAGAATGGTTGCTGGTTGGGGTCAGTCTACAACAGGGGTAAAACATAAATTCACTGTCAATAAGATTATAGATATCACAAAGATTTGTGACAAGATGGCAAATGATGGCAGAACAGTCACAAAAAAGTATCATAAGAATTATCAATTACTTCTTTTTTCCAGTACAGAATTAAGTAAAATTTTGTATTTAATGTTTTTTTTTCTATAGCGTTACGTTAAGATGAATTTATTTGCTTTATCTGTGAAAAGACCAATTCCTGTTTTTAATGTCTTTCAATCTTCTGGATCCCTCAGAATTCCTCTTTAGAGCAATCTCTCTGGAAATGTTAAAACCCATAAATTATATGTGGTAGTATGTTTCTGCTCTAGAAGATGTCAGATGCTTGGAAACCAGCAGCAATTCAGTTGGTAGAGTGGCTTTTGATTGTGACAGTAACACATTATCATCATCTTACTTTTTTAAGCCTTGCAAACCAGGGATTTATGGTAATGATTTCAACCTCCCTTACCAAATTTTTTAAGTAATAAGTAGTTTCCAATTTCTACTGCTGTTGCTTATTTTTACTGCCTCCTCTGCACGTCTGTTATATTGGTATTTTAATTTACTGAATTCATCTCACCAACGTTGTCAGGATCAGGATTTAGCCAATTCTGTTGTTTATATGTAGAATCATGTATTTTGGTCATCTGATATTGAAAAGGACGCCTGGATGAAGTCTCAGAGGGTGGGATTCACCTGCCTACGAATAGTCGTAGCACTTTCTTAAATGTGCCAGGTGACAGAGCTGACTGCAAAGGAATGGGGTATGTGACAGAGGGCACAGCTACGGCCTGTTTGGACGGCTGAATGCCCCCATGTAATGGATGGAGTCTTGGCAGATAGTTTTTTTACCTGTCAGTATTCTCTTATGTAGAGAAAGCTGTGTGCTTCCTTTTGCAAAATCCTGTTTGTTTCGCTGTTGTGCTGATTTTGGTTGGGACAGAGTGTTTTTCATTTGTGCTGAAAGTAGTTGATAACGCAGGGATGTTTTCGTTCGTGCTGAGCAGTGCTTATAGAGAGAGAGGCAAGGCCTTTTCTGCTTCTCGGGTTGCCCCACCACCGAGCAGGCTGGGGGTGCACAAGAAGGTGAGAGGGGACACAGCTGGGACAGCTGACCCCAGCTGACCAAAGGGATATTCCCAACCATAGGACATCATGCTCAGCAATAAAACTAGGGGGAAGGCTGGTGGGGGGGTTGCTGCTTAGGGGCTGTCTGTCCGGGTTGGTGGTGAGCAGTTGTTTTCATTTGCATCCCTTGTCTTTCTTGGGGTTTATTTTCCTCTCTCTTTGTGTCCCGTCCCCCCCCCAGCTTTTCCTTACAAATTATTATTATTATTATTATTACTACTACTACTTCTACTACTACTATTAGTATTGCTATTGCTATTGTTGTTGTTGTTATTATTGTTATTATTTCTTTTTAGTTATGAAACTGTTGTTATCTCAACCCATGAGTTTGTTTCTCACTTTTACTCTTCCCATTCTTTCCCTGTCCCACTGGGGTGGGAGGGGGAGGAGGGGAGTGAGTGAGGGCCTGTGTGGTGCATAGTTGCCAGCCAGGGTTGAACCACAACAACTGTGTTTACCATAAATACATTCAGTATGTTTACTTCCCCTCTAAGTAGATTGTTCCTCTCAGTGGTTTTATGCCACCGTTACCTGAGAATGGAATATTTTGTACAGCTGGGCCACTGTCACAAAAGATTTAGCAGACATAATGTGTATCAGAAATTATAATATTTCTGAAGCTGCCCCATGTAGTAAAATTTTTGAACACAGTAAGTAGGCAAGTTACAAGCCAATGATGCTGTCAAGGTGCCATGGAGGCCAGGGCGTCAGGGACCACAGGGGGTCCCTATGGGCCAGGCAGGGCAGGACAGGGACTTACCAGCTGTGACGAAATGTAACCTTTACCCACATCCTAATTAACAGTATTCTTTTCGAGTATCTTTATTACTTAAACATACATACTTGTGTCTAGTCATCTAGCTGTTTCAATTAAGTAGGTCTTCAAAGTTCCCCAAGGATTTATAGTATTTGTAGGCAGTTGGAGAATGCCAAATTCTTTCCGTTGCTTTCACTCTTCCATCTGAAGTTGAAATGCTTTTCTCTCAAGACACCATCCACTACAATTTCTGAACTGCGAAACAAATTCAATGTGATCAAGACCTCATCTCAAAAGGAGAATGGTGTCAGTACCATAAATAAGCTTTAGTTTGTTTTTAATAATCTAGGCAAGACTTTTAAAATACAAGCATGCATATACACAGGGAGGCTTTAGACCACTTTTCAAGATGGTAGACTGTTCTTTTTCTGATAGCCAGCAAGAGCTGAACAAATTTTAAATGATAACGTTGAACAATAAGTGAGAAACATAGAGAAGTGTACGGTGCTTCTGATCAGTGGATGGGTTTTGACACTGGATGTCACTATTGCTTCATGCAAGGGAAGCATGGTAACTGCTTGCTGTAGAAACAGGATGAAATATTACATGACCAAATATCTTTAACAGCTGTGAAATCTTCATCGCATTAACGTCAGAAGGAAGATATAACTAACACTTCATTTCTTCATTATCACTTATATTTCATGAAATTAGAAGTCATAAACCCAGTAATGTTGGAAGCCTGAAAGCTACTACAACTAACACGATCTAGAAATTAAGCAGTAAAATCCCCTAAATTTATTATATTAAGTTTTATTACCTATATAGCAATAGATTGTGACATTTTTCAATGTTATCTCTGTGCATATTTAAATAGGCCACATAGGTTGATTACCTAAGAGTAGGATGGTATTTAATTTTTGAGCTGCAAAAGAACACAAGAAATAAAATTTCAAAAAATAGTTATCATATTGTATTTGGTCCTGATACCCGTAAGTGCATGTTCATCCGGATTTCAGGACTGACCTTCAGGAAACGGGGTCTATGAGAAATTTTTGGCAATATTGCCATAGTTTGTTGCTGGTTGATCCCACCAACAGTTCATAAAATTACCCATTCATTAGAACAGGTTCTTAAAGGATGGATTTGCTTTTAAATGGTGTGTGAGGAATGTGATTAAGGAATAGATGGAAGGAAGTAGCAGAATTGCTAAACCCCAGCACCTTGGGTTTAGAAACAGCATAAAAGTAAATACGAAGCAGAGACCTGAAGTTTTTCCTTATTGGTATATTTTTGGTTTTATTCCTATTTTTACAACAATCTGTTGTAACTTTCTCATCAGAGTTTGTGTATATGACAATTATAGTGTGGATAACTTGCAACATTTTTATCAAGGCAGTAAGTTATGGTATTTGCTTGGGAGTGTGCTCATAGAAGACTCGAGAGAGATAAAAGGCTCATTTTCCCAGGCACTTTATGTGCACTTCAAGCTCTGAAGAGCTTGAAATCTACGGTGTGATACAGTGGAAAGTTTGTAATGTGAAAGTAGTAACTCATCCTACTAATGCTCACCTGAGAACAGCAAGATGTAATGCCTGATAAACAGGTGGTCTCTGTGTAAAAGGAATAATGACTTAATATCCACGTTCTGAGACATTCAGTGTTAACATGACAGATTAAGAACTATGTCATGTTTTCTGATCATATCTATATATTTAATCAAGTTTCATCTTTTCAGAATCTATATAAAAATACAGGGCTGCGAGACACCTCCAGAGTCAATTCAGTCATGGGCAGTCACATTGCACAATCCTGTTAACTACATTCACCAAGCTCCATTTTAAAGCTAATTATCTTTCTTGGTCTGACCACACCCATGGAAAAGCTATAGTACAATCTCACACCTTTCATGATTGGATATCAGATTAAATTTATTCACGATCAATTAAGAACCCAATTTCATGCCTTTATAGTTAGTTTGTATCAGATTTGCAACTTTGTTTGCGAAGTTCTTGGATCAATATAGCTTTCTTCTTTTGCCTGTAGTGTGTTAACTGCTTTGCAATTGTTTTTATCTCGGTGAAAGCTAAAACAACACTGAAAAAACCTGAAAAACAGGAAGTCTAATTATTGTGGCTAAGCAATTGATGCGTTTGAATGCTTGCACCTATGGTTGGTAAGCAGTTAGGTAACAGACTAAACATGCAAGATGTGTACATTCAAAGCATTAATAAGGAGTACACACTGCATATATGATATTGATACTATGAGGTTGGGCAGACCAGCTATGAAAATAAAGAATTTAAGATATACAACATGAGTTGATGACATGGGACTGTAAAGGACTGAAGTCTGAGTGCCTGCTTCATGTAAAAAGAGAATATTAATCAGATAATTGGATGATAGAAAACTGTATCTAAGAGGGAGATGCAAGGTACTGACAAATTGTATATAGATGGAAGCTGCAAATCTGCTTTGGATTGCTAGATGCCATTGCGTGCCGTTTGGTCACCAGCGCTCAGTATTGTTGTTGTTACTTGTCATCCTTACTGAAAAAAACCACTGAGTTTTGGATGAATTCTTTGGCTGAATGTCATATAAAATCCTTCTTGGGTGAGAGGAAGAAACTCAGGAGCAGCAAATATTAATACTGTCTAATATAAATGGCCAGTCCTGGAATATGTGAGTCAAGGTCCCAGAAGCACTAGCAGAAGCCAGTGGCGGAGGCAGAAGACTTTGCAGAGAGGTGACCTTGTCCATGTTTTCTGGATGTCTACTCTGTAGCCTCACTTCTTTCTTCCTTGTTCTCTTTCTGTTTCTATAGAGCGCTATAGAAAACTCACAGAACTGCAGTCATGACTGAAATAAAAATTTTGAAGGGTATGTGCTGTTAAAGAAAGAAAAATGTATGTATAGTCTGTAGATAAGCCGCAAAGCCTGCAATAAATTACACAACAATAAGAGCTAGCACAGACCTACCTTTGGTACCTGTACCAGTTTTCGTTGGAATAGAGTAAATTTCTTCATAGTAGCTTGTATGGGACTGTGTTTTGCATTTGTGACTAAAACAGTGTTGGTAACACAGGGATGTTTTAGTTATCGCTGAGCAGTGCCTACACAGCATCAGGGCCTTTTCTGCTTCTCACACCACCCCGCCGGTGAGCAGGCTGGGGGTGCCTAAGGAGTTGGGAGGGGACACAGCCGGGACATGAATTACCTATTCTGCTTGGCTTGCACATTTACCTATTAAACTGTCTTTATCTTAACCTACGAGTTTCCTGGCTTTTACCCTTATGATTCTCTCCCTCATCCCACTGTGGCGGAATTGAGTGAGTGGCTGCGCGGGGCTGAACTGCTTACCGGATTAAACCACAACAATACCCTTAGTCAACCTGAGTATGAATGGAGGTTCCCCAGTCCTCCGCCCCTGTTTTTATCAAGCTGCAAAGGTTACACCAATATGGGACAGTAGGGTATTGCTGGCCAAGGGCATGGTGCAGGGGTTGGGGAAAGTACTCTTCCTCCTGACTGTTTTTGCCAGAGAGAAAGACATGTGTTAGCTGGCAACAAGGCAATAAGAGAGATATGGTCCACTGTGCTGGACTGGATGAGCACTGGTATGGAACTTCAGGCACAGGAGTGAGGAAAAAGGGAAGGGAGGGAAGAGAAAGAAGGCAAGATCTTCCTTCAGCCTCTAATTTCAAATTATCCCTCTGCAATGTTTTTCTCACTTTGCCTAGTTCTCCTGGCCCTGGAATAAAAATGGAGGTAAGCCTGTTTCTTGAGCAAGTAGAGGGGGTGCAGCCTGACAGGCATTGCTGTCCCTTGTGTTGTATGCTGACTGAATCCAGCAGAATTTTCTCAAAGCAGCTCCCAGAGAAGATTGTGTAAGACAGTGAAGGCACTTTTTCATTCACATCCTACAGAATATGGATGACAAGAAGTGTATTTTGTCTTACTTATGAAATAGAAGATCTAAATTCTTAACTGTAAGTGTAAAATGACCCTGAAGAAGCTCTTCCAGATGTATGGAAGCAGAGGAGGATTCATCTCCACTGTGAAGTTGCAAATACCCTATGTACGGTGATTTGCAGTACACATGCATGAAACTGGTGGACTGCTCTAGGAAGTGACAGAGACCTAGCTGTAAATTACCTGGGAAGATGGCACCTCCATAAGTGCATGTCATAACTGTGATCATGCCTGGAAATGATTAGTAGCACAGACTTCCATTTTATCTGCAACTGTGGAAGTACATTTGGGCATGTAAACTTTATCCATTTTTTTTCCACAGTGAAAGCATTCGGCTACTTGAGCAACTCCTTAAGAGCAGGCTGACTATGTTCAATTTTTCACCCAATGCTGCAGCTGAGGGAAAGGACAATGGATAAGTTTCAGCTATCTTCATTTGTCTGCATTTTGATTTCTACAACCATTACAGCAAGTACTGAGCTCAGTGTTTCAAAAGCATTATTTCACAAAGTAAATTTTCCTTTCTTTTGTCTTACTTTTCTAATGCTGAAAGGTTGGTGATTAATAAGGGTTATTTAGGCCTGGGGTGATTATATTGGGTATACTAGGACCAATAACCACAGGCTGTCATACTTAGATTACTTACATACTGTATCACAGAAAATATGAGGGAAAGCAAGTGTTTCCATATAATTTTACATGAAAGCTCACAGAAAACTTTTATTCAGCATACACAAAAATACTTTATTTCTTCATCTCCTCTTCACCCTCACTGCATCAAGCATCACTATCTGATATTTTGTAATATTAAAATTTCATGTGAAGTTTCTTACTGGCTTTGCTTCACAACACTCTACAATGTCAAATTTTCATATTTCAAAGAGCAAAATGTTCACTACTAAGGACCTGAAGAAGTATGCTCTTCCTTTCTGTGCGAGAGGCAGATGCAGCAGCAGTTGTGAGTTCCTGCTCCTGATGGACCAGGAGGCAATTTTCCAGGATGAGGAAACTCCAACCAAAAAGAGAATTTAACAACATTCATGCTACGTGTTACATGCCTTGTAATAATGCAAGGAGGCACCCATGAGGGCTAATTAGAACAACTATTGAACACCTGAGAGCTCTATTTAGTTTACAAGTTTGTCCATAATACAAGGAAATTAAAAAAGGGAGTACAGGAGAGACTAAAAGAAGTCATAGATCTTTTTCTGACGCTAAAAGCTTAAGCAGAAATAGGAAAAAACCATTTGGAAAATGGTATGAGACAGGGCCAGCTCTCACACTAGGCCCAGAGAAGAAACAGAATTTGAGGGGACTAATGTCTCATGGCTCTTATCCTGAAAACTTAGTAGAGATTCAAATCTTATTCTGTGCAGTGTGTGAGTTTCATATTTCAGTATGTTTTTCAGGATTAGGTGGAGAAGTTGGGGAGAAGAAGATTTTTGAAGTCATGATATGTTTGATGAATTATATCATAAAATTCTTGTTCTTCTGAAAAAAACACAGTTCTTTGGGGGGTGGGAGGAATCACTTTAAAGGATAAGTTCCCCAACACAGAGGATGCATATGGAAGTGTGAAAGAATATTTCAGCATCGAGAAGAGATGAGATAAGAGATCAGAGAGCTCACACCTAGTAACAGATTACAGCGTTAGAAACAGCACAAACAAGAAGTGAAACATCATAAAATCTGTGAGAACATATTCTAGAATTTGATTTTTCCTTCATAGGATATTAAGGAACATAAAAAGCCTGCCTAATTTAAACTAGCTTGCAGGCTTGTTTGAAAACAGCGGTCAGGATCTGGCTGCTCTTGACTTGTTTTTTGCTGGCTGGCATTCTGATGTGTTTGCACTGAATACAATATGTATGCATTATCATATCATATCCTGCCAGTACAGTAAGAGAGCAGCAGTGGTTCACAGTATGAAAAAAATATTTTGGGGAAAACAGAAGTATCTGATTTTGTACTCTAATAAGGAATTTAGAAAATCTGTTTCTCAGTGTCTAAATGAAAGACTTGTCTGCTTTTCTATACCTTTACAGACTTAGTCTTCATTTCAACTATTCTACTGTCTAATTCGTTATGTGATCCTTATGGCTGAATACAGCTGAATACAGTCATCTCAATTTCAGGGCACTGTAAAAGGAAAAGGAAAGGTAATGTCACTGCTCTGCTGAATACTTGGGTAGTCTGTACTGTACAATTTACCTGTTTGCTGCGGTAAATTGCCTTTTCTAATTTGTTCTGCAGATATAAACATCTGATGTTCAAATTCCATCTCAAAGGTCTACTTTGTTGGAAGGGGTAAAAAAGTAATTATGAATTTGACACATAATTTTAACCCACTTAATGGTAATAATTTACACTCTGCTTCTCCAGTGACCTGCTTATGTGTTTGACAACATGCAGTCTGCATACTCGGAAGTACTCAGCAGTTCGCGTCTCAAGTATGGCTGTAGTCTTAACTGCGAAGCTCTCATTACAACAAGAGAAATAGTCGGATGTTCTCATTAATGTTTTTCTCAACATAACGGCTAGGTGTGTTTAGGTAGCGGTAACCCTATACCCTAAGGTAGAAGGCAACCTCTCCAGATGCCCTTCTGTCTTATGCAAGTATCAATCCCTTGTCTGGCAGAGCATGGAAGTAACAAGTTTTTTGTTTGTTTGAGATGGTGAGCTGCTCAGCAATTAAACCCCCGCCCCGAGCTGGTAAACATGAAACACGGTCTGCCTGAAGATGGCAGTATTTGATTTGGAAGAGTGAATCCCGGCGAGAGCTGCAGCTTGGGTTCTGTTTTATTATTCATTGTACCACAGCACCTAAGTGACAGGCTGTCAATAATTAAAGGGAGGGTAGGAGAAGAGAGGGCACATGTTTCACAGTTTTCTGACCTGCTGTAATTTTTCCTTCTCTCTCAGCATGAAGATTCTCTAGTGAACGTGTAGTAATAATCTATTTACAAGCATTACAACACCTGCATTCCGGTCTCCAGCAACACTTTCCTAGGAAATCCTTCATTTCAGGGTTTTATGTTTTTTAATCATTTGCCAATTAAGATTTGTCCTATAATGAAGTGATGATGCTAAAAATGTCAGCAGTGTTTTGCTTCCATTTCGCAATTTTTTTAAGTGTTTGAGAATGCACTGAATTTACATCTTTTATATCCAGATATTTAAAGATCAGCTATGAAGTACCACCTTTAAGTTAAAACGATATGCAACTTCGAAGGGGCTACCACCTTAAGAGAAAACAAAGTCAATTACTTACTAAGTATTCACTTTAGATTTCTTTCCGTAATTCACAGAATCATTGCAGTTGCCTTGTAGCAAATTTCTTCTGTACAAGATGTGAAAAGCCTTGTGTAAATAAGCAAAAAAACCAGCCCAAATCAAAATAAAAGCTATCTTAAACAGAATACTTGGGCTACTCTTATTTTCAACATATCCATGGAAATCCTGTCTGTTTTATGCATAAATGCTTTTTTTCACCATCCCAAATAGTTTATTTCACTGGGTTATAGGGGTATATGAAGAAGATCTTTTTATTGCTTTGATTAAAGACACGACAATACTCCTGAGGTTCAATGCAAGTTATAAGTGGACATCATAACCACAATGCTCTTGTCTGGTTACAAAGTTGAGAAATTAGTTTCTGGTACCATGAGCACCTTTTATTATTTATGATAGTTGATTCTGAAGTAGACCTGTGGTCCCCAAAGTGGGTTATGAGGCTTGCAAGACCAGAAGAAAGGTAAAAAGGGGCATCCAACTAATACTGGATTCATAAATCCTCTCCTCATCATAACCCTCTGGTTATGACTTTTATGCTCATAAATGCAGTTCTCTAGACCATGACACTAGTAGTGTGCCTTTTATGGCAAATTTTGATAACCTGATAGATATACTTCTAATCCCTTAAAGGGGGAAAAGCTAAGCATGTGACCTTTTACTTGCTCTAAAAGATGTGGTGTCTTCTGCTCCTCGCTAATTATCTATGTAGGAAATTTGCTTTCTGCCCTGGGCTTGCTTATGGTACTTTTACAATCACAGACTGTTTGCATCCATTTGATGTACTAGTGTGCGCTGAACACACTCCTGTTGTCATACTCAAACACCGTGTGTCAAGAAAGGAGCAATAGCTTTTTAGGACTCTGGCAGCTGAAAGTGAATATGAAATGCGACCAAATCAGTATCAGTCAAGTTTAGGTTACATTAGAAGAATTCACCTTGAAACAGGCTTATGAGCATCTACAGCCAGCAGCTGCCTTCTAGTAAGATGAGGCAGGTTGCGGTGGGGAGCTGGATGGCCGCCCCGCCTGCCCCCAAGGGACTGCTTGCTGCAGGATGAGAGCTGTGCCCCGTCCCTTTCTCCCGCATACGCCAGCGAGGGCTGGTTTTTATTCTGCACTCAGTCAGCCATGTAGACATACCATATACCTCGGTAATTGTTTTCCAAAGCTCAGAGGCTTACTTACTTTAGCCGGAGGGTATATAGTCCCCACAACTAATAGTTCAAGCTAGGAGTTCCTGCAAGCAGCGCCATGAAAAGGTGTGATGGGGGAAGCATCATACCTGCAGCTTTCGACGTTCCAGTCTAAGCGACTGGTATGCGTTTACAACTGGATCGAGCAGAGGAAGCCTTTGGCAACGCTAGGGCAATGCTCAAATTTTGCACCTGAATATGTGGCAAGCCAACAGAACTGTTACCCAGTACTCCAGAAACTGGGTGATGTTTTTTGCAGGATTTTTGGTTTGTGTTCGGTTTTTGGCTAAAGGGGTCACAGTCATTTCAAGAACACAAAGAAAAGAATGAAGAAGCTATATGAGAAGTTCTTAATGCACAGAAACATGACATTTTAAGTAGTTCCTGATTTTAACTGGGTTCATTATTTCTAATCAAGGCTTGTCAGCAGATTTCACTTCATTTAATCTGTGTTGGAGAGTGGTCTTGGAAAGGATTTATAATAAAACCAATCACAGTAATTTAAAAGTGTTACAAGATATGGGAGGAATTTTAAAAAAACAGGAGGTGTTTTGGGGAATGGCTCCCAAATAGGATTCATATGTGTACCTTTAAGTACAAACAAACAAACAAACAATGAAACAAACCACATCCCACCCATGCCACTCCTCGTTCTCCCATATACATCTAAGGAAGAGGAGCGGGAAAGTTAGACTGTAGGAAAATTAGATTGCAGGCACACACAGACCAAGCATACAATCTCTCTAGGTATAGGATGTCTAAGTGTAGAAGTAGATGCTAAAGCCGTGTGAAAACAACCCCTGCCAAGATAAGGTTCTCTGATTTTTTTGGATGGAAATAAGTGGGGCAAGTTAAAGAGGATTTTGTCTTGACAACCCCCAAGATAGCAAGTAAGATAGCCCATGATAAATTTCCATGAAGAGAGATATTTGAAGAATCACTTTCAAGAAAAATTTGTATGAAATCTTTATGATAAATTTATAAATTAGTAATGTCATGCTCTTCCTTCCCTGTCTGGACTCTTCTTCATCCCTCTGTCCTGCCCACAAATATTTCTGTTTCAAGCAGCCAAACAGCAGAACGGCTGAAAATAGATGAGTCCCACTGCCGTATTATTCTGCCTAGTTAGCATCTGTCCATTAGGCTTATAACCTTGACAGATGTATATTAAAAAAAAAAAAATACAATCAAGCATGGCTAAAAGATTTTTTGAAAAGGTAGTCTTTGGTTTTGTAGCAACATTTTTAGGCAGTGCCAACTCCCTGCAGTCTCCGTCTTTGAAAAGAAATTGGGGCCTTTGCCAGAATTCGTGTTAACTGCTGCTGGCAAAAACCTACAGGCAAACTGGCCCTTTATCTGGAAGCAGCAGCTGCAGCACCACATTTCAGAGAAACTGTGTCTCTCAGTAACCTCTCAAAATTTCATCACCTTGCTCCCATAAGAGCAGCTGTTAAGCATTTATACTTTTGTGAAATGCATACCCCTAAAACTGAAGAAATCTCTAACAGGCAAACATAGGAAGTCTAGGAAGACAAGAGACACCTGGACAACTTATGTGAATGCCGCTGTTAGGATAGTTTACGTTTCTGCATTTGCACATTTTAGTAAGATAGAATGTATTCCTAAAGGGTTGACCCATATTGAATGAAATGCACCTATCTTCCATCTGTCACCACGGCAGGGAAATGCATGTGATATGAATTATGAGATCAACTAGCCTAGCTAGAAAAAAGAAACATATTTCTGGGTGCACATGCCTGTTAGGGTTCCACGCTGCCCCATGGCTGAGCAATGGGAGGGAACACAACTAATTGAATTAAAAAGTGAACAAAATAAACTTTGCACATTTTAACTTTTCCTACCGGTGTGTTTCCAAAGAGAGAGAGAGACTGATTGAAATCACGAATGTTCTGCCTTAGCATGAAACTGTCCCAGTTGCTCTATGCAACATTACACTTACATTGCTGAATGTTGCATAGATGGACACGACTCTCCAGTTTTTATCCATGTGCGAAGTCCAGCGTAACTATGTGGGACTTAAGGCTTTAAGGCCAAGTCCTGAATTATGTACTGCAACAATTCTGCTGCAGCAGAAGATTAAATGAAGGGCCTCGCCGCAGAAGTGCAATAAGTATGTGGGACCTGCCAGAGACAGCTGTGGACAGCCGTTGTCTCCTGCGCTCAGTGCGAGACTTACGAAATTGGCTGCTGTTTCACGCACCCTGTGCATTCGTCTAACAGTATCTGGCATGTGGGCGTGGAGTGAAAAGATCCTGTGATGCAACCGGTTGTCCTGAGCGTCTGACAGGCTGTGTCTGATAAACGGGATCCCAGGCTGGGAGAAAGACGACAGTGCCGCTTTCAAGGAAGTGAGCAAGGGCAGGAGCCTCTCTCCCACCAGCGCATAAACGTGCTGTGAAAGAGGTGCTCTTCTTGCTGCTTAGGCTCAACTTCTCTGACAGAGATTTAATGTGCAGTTTGCATGCTCATGTTTAAATATACAAGGGCTACAAAGCTAGGGAGAAAAAAAACAACAACTGTGAGACTTCCTTTAGACTAAAGGAACTATGAGATAGAAATAAGGAAGTATTTGAAGAGTGTTTCTCCAACTATTAAAACAGGAAAAGTTTAGCTTGCTTGATACAGTTTTTTTCAGAAGAAAAAAAACCATCCACAAAACAACTGTCTGAAAATGTTACATAGAAAATGTGTTTCTTCCTCTAACTGCTCAGGGTGTTGCAGACAACTTGACAAATTCTTTAGGTGCTTTAGAGAGGTCCTGAAAGCTGGTGCCCATTGTAGATGTTGATCACTTGGAGAAAACATTTAGCCTTGAATGTCTAACTCAAGTTTTGAAAACGTGTCTTGGGCATACGAACCAAGATGATAAAAGTACCTAAAGAAAAACGTAAATGTGAACATGTGAATGTTCTTTCATTGCATTAATGTATCCAGTATTTTCACATATATAAATGAACGCATAGTCTTTTGCCGACCTGAACCCTGATGGGTGGTGTTTGCTTTTTCCTTTGGCAAAGTCTACATCTCCTAATACTATTGTTGCAATCCATGAAGTACAGTAAATTCGTCTTCTACCTGCGTGTGCAGTGCATGACACTGCCTAGCCTGCAGGCAAATATAATTCAGAGGATTCAGAGAGAGGTGGTTCCCTTTTGCAGTACAAGCAAAGGACAGCGTGGCACGGCTCTGGCAGTTGCAGAAAGCACCATACCATTATAGGAAATCAGTAGCAAAAAACCTGCATGTCAGTGGTTGCAAGAACTAGAGCATATGCTACCTAATTTTGCAGAATGACATAGTTATACTTCCGAAATTTAATATTTACTCAGCTTCTTTTCAGAAACCTGAGAACTCTCTTGTTACAAAGTGGGATTATTTTGAAGTAATTGCACAAATTGCTTGTCGCACGCAATATTCCCTTACTGCTTGAGAAGTACTCTCTCAGCTGCAGTTAATTTGGGCAGCAGTGCCTAATATTCATTAATTAAAGGTCTATATTCCCTGTGGATTATCCTGTGTCTTACTCTTCACTTTGTACACTGATGTCAATTTGAATTGGTTATGATTATGTTTCCTGTTAAATATTCAGAATGAAGTTTTTACTCAAATAAATGCTTTGGTCATAATCTGGATGTTTAAAATAAGATAAAGTCACTTCTCAATATTATTAACGCAGAGTTAAAGTTGACCTGTGATGCTTTATGCTCTTCCAGAACACAGTGACAAGTCTTTGAAAAGAAAAAGTAGTATTTTAACAGGTGCCTCAGATGTTTCATGACACTTTCTGTGCAGGGTCTGGCAGTAGATGCTGGAAATTATCTGTACGAAATCAAGCTGTATTATTGCATGAAGTGTAGTGATGTTGAATGAGTTAGCAATGATGGAGGGACTCATAGGAAGAGCTTGATGAAGCTGTGGTTTTGGTAGGAAGGCAACTGGAACGCAGAGTTAAGACCAAAGGAAAGATACCTCATTTTACTGTTTTCTGCATTGTCAGAAAAGTATTTAGATACTTGTTGATATAGGATTGTCAGTACTAAGATGGGCTGCATAGTAGAGTGCAAGATGGGGAGTAATTGCTAGGTAAGTCCTTCTCCCATGTGAATCTGTGCTAGCGAAAGGTCAGTTTGTTCTCCCTACAACTATTCAAGTCCTCAGATGCAGTATTAGGGCATGCACAAAATAATCTCATGTTTCCTTCATAAGACATGTGGGCTTCACATTCAAAGTATTTTCTCTAAGAGGAATAGTATTTCAAGTCTAAAAAAAAATAAAAGTGTTTTCTCTAAAGTTATTTTGATATAATTAAAACCAGAGGCTGCAGATTAAAGCTTTGATCTGAATGCGAGAGAACAGTGAAGTACAAATATTTCAGTTTGCTTATGCCCATTTCAGCTGGCATACCACTTTCAGGCACACCACTCCAGGAAGCCATTGAGCCATGAAACTTGGATCTCTTATCAACAA
This sequence comes from Dromas ardeola, assembly GCA_013398915.1. Classification (NCBI taxonomy): domain Eukaryota; kingdom Metazoa; phylum Chordata; class Aves; order Charadriiformes; family Dromadidae; genus Dromas; species Dromas ardeola. The sequence goes on from VYZM01015384.1 coordinate 130,182, forward strand.
AAGCATTTTAATGTTTCTACCCAAATCAGCCATCCTAATCAGTTGTTTGCTGATCATTTGATTTGGCTGTTCCTAAGATAACACACTTTTCATATTTAATTGTTAAGAATTTTCATACACATCAATGGGGCACTCTGGGGAACAGTATAGATGAACTGGAAAACGGATGCCTCAGTAGCAGTTACCTAATACTTATCTTTTTTGGAAGTTAATTGAAAAGATAAGCCTCCCCTTCTCTTTCTTGTAGTTCACAGCTCTCAGACAGTTTTTCTTAAGGAAGAGCCGTGATGTTGGCACTGGCAGTCACAGCCACAATTTAGAGAAGGACAAAGGGCTTTTCTGCTGTCTTGGAAAGGAAGTCTTAGCCTACATTGACACAGCAATGGCTTCAAAAGTGCAGGAAAGAAAAAAGAATAATGTGAGCCTTTTGCCTGTTTACAGAGGGAGATGTACACAGCAAGTGTGTCTCTTATAGGAGAAAGTGACTTCTAACGATTAATGAATTCAGATTCACATAACCATGAAGAGAGAAAAAAACTGTTATCTACATGCACAGAAGGGGACTATGAGGCACAGGCAGGATAAGACAGCCTATAGTCACACAGGAAAGCTGTGGCAGAACAAAACTTGCCAGTCATTTCCTATGATCTCCTTACTTACCTCATTTCCCCCATAATGGGGGCTGGGAATGAATTTAGTTCCACATCTTAGTACTAGAACCTCACGTTGGGGAAGGGGGGAGAAGTGTTCAGGACTGTCGTGTGTCCCTGAATAACACTATCTCTGAGACAAATCCTAAAATGCTGAAGTGTCTTAAAATGTCTGAAATGATTCAGCTTCATTAGGATTAAATGTTCTGAAGACTTCATGATGCAAAGTGTGTGAAATAATTTGGAGATGAAAAGGGAACAGTTTCCAGTTTGAAGAGATTTGAGTCTTCAGACAATTTTATATTATTTCTTGACATACAACTTGTGATCTATCAGCATGAAAGGCTCCAAAATATAGGAAAATCGAGTCTTAATTAGTATGTAGATGGAAAATTATAAACCCATCCTCCTTCCTTATATGCACTGCATTCGATTTGATGGCATTTTAAAATCATTACTAGAATTTGTCTTTTTTTTTTTCTTTTACAGTATAATACCAGTGTTTCCCAGCTTTTGGTTCACAAGCAGTATATTGGTCAGAAGATCTGAAAACAGCACTTGTGGTGGCCATGGTGGCCACATGAATCATCTGTCCTTGCAGCCCATATTGACAGGAAGTGCAATTAGAATGTTCCCTTTATCATGTTACTTGCTCCACAGCTTCCCAAGGGTCAAGTAAAAGTTGAAAGCAATTTATTCATAGGAATAAAACTGTTTGAAAAAAAAAAAAGCTCCAGTGTTCTCCACAGGGTGCAGTCCTTCAGCAGTGGTCTACTCCAGCATGGGTTCCCAACAAGTGACAGATCCTGACACATCCTGCACCTGTGTGGGCTCCTCTCCACAGGCTGCAGCTCCTGCTAGGAGTCTGCTCCAGCGTGGGCTTCCCACAGGCTGCAGCTTCCTTCAGGGCATCTCCATTTGCTGTGGCATGGGGTCCTCTGTGGGCTGCAGGTGGACAACCTGCATCAGCATGGTCTTCTCCAGGGGCTGCAGGGGGATTCTGTGCTCCAGCACTTGGATCATCTCCCCTGCCCCGTTCTTCACTTACCTTGGTGCCTGCAGGGCTCTTTCTCTCACATTTTTTCTCACTCCTCTCTCTCACAGCCGCTGTGCAGTGTTTTTTACCTTTCTTAAATCTGTTATTACAGAGTCACCACCGTCTTGGGTGAGGGGCTCAGCTGTGCCCTGAAGTGGATCCATTAGAGCTGGATGGAATCCATTGTGTCTGGCATGGGGAAGCACCAGCATCCTCTGACAGAGGCCACCCCTGCATCCCCTTCAGCCAGCACCTGGGCATGGACACCCAATGCAGTAATGCAGTACTTGATGGAGAATCTTTTGGCTTCTTTGTTAGAAGTTAGAGGCTGCTCTATATGTTTTGTGGAAATAACGCGTGAAACTATCATATATACCCATTTAGAATAGAATAGAATAGAATAGAATAGAATAGAATAGAATAGAATAGAATAGAATAGAATAGAATAGTTCCATTGGAAGGGACCTACAATGATCATTTAGTCCAACTGCCTGACCGCTTCAGGGCTGACCAAAAGTTAAAGGATGTCATTAAGGGCATTGTCCAAATGCCTCTTAAACACTGACAGGCTTGGGGCACCGACCACCTCTCTAGGAAGCCTGTTCCAGTGTTTCACCACTCTATTGGTAATGAAATATTGCCTAATGTCCAGCCTAAACCCCTAAACCTCCCCTGGTGCAGCTTTGAGCCATTCCCAGGAATCCTGTCACTGGATCTGAGAGAGAAGAGGTCAGCACCTCACTCTCCACATCCCCTCCTCAGGAAGCTGTAGAGAGCAATGAGGTCGCCCCTCAGCCTCCTTTTCTCAAAACTAGACAAGCCCAAAGTCCTCAGCCACTCCTCACAGGACATGCCATCCAACACTTCCACCAGGTTTGATGCCCTCCTCTTGGACACATTCAAGGACCGTCACAACCTTCTTAAATTGTGGGGCCCAGAACTGCAGACAGTATTCAAGGTGAGGTGGCAACAACTCTGAATACAGCAGGATAATCCCTTCTTTTGACCGGCTGGCCATGCTGTGTTTGATGCACCCCAGCATGCAGTTTGCCCTCTTGGCTGCCAGGGCACACTGCTGACTCCTACTGAGCCTGTTGCCAACTGCACCTCCAGATCCCTTTCTGCAGGGCTGCTCCACAGACACTCCTCTCCCAGTTTATAATTGTGCCTGACATTACTCTATGCCAGGGGCAGAATCTGGCATTTGGACTTGTTAAATTCCTTGCCACTGATGATTGCACAATGCTCCAGTCTATTGAGATCCCTCTGCAAGGCCTCTTCTTCCTTGAGAGAATCAACAGCACCTCCCAGTTTGGTATCATCAGCAAACTTGCTAATGTTGTATTCAACTCCTGCATCCGGATCATTGATAAAAATATTGAACAGAACTGCCCCTAGAATGGAGCCCTGAGGAACACTGCTGGTGACTGGTCTCCAGCCAAATGTAGCCCCATTCACTGCAACTCTTTGAGCTCTGCCTTCAGCCAGTTCTTCACCCAGCACACTGTGAACCTGCTCATGTCACATGTCCTGTAAAAGACAGCATCTGTCATTTGTTTTAGTGGCCATCCCAGCCCAAACCACAACATCACAGATGGACCAATTGTCCAGAAGGATGCTGTGAAGGACAGTGTCAAAAGCCTTTACATAGCAAAAGGTATCATCTTACAGTATATGCCCTTTTATGAATATTTCTTCAGTGTCTCTAGTCCTCATACCCTTTAAGCCAGAGAAGACAATCTGCAGATCAAGCAAGGTATCATTGAGTACGTTACTGTTTTGCAGTCCTTACAGCTACTTGCTCTGGTGGCAGGCAAGCTTAAGTATTGGTGTAGCTGTAGAGCTGCTTATTCATTCAGAGTTTGCAGTATAAATGCTTGACAGCTGGGTGTATTCAACAGGTGGTAGCCTCTTTGCTCTGCCTGGGGCTGCTCTGTGCCTAGAGGGAAAAGATCGTACTCTCCCTGAGGGTCCCTGCAGCATGGGCTGGGACAGGAGAAGGCAACGACAACCTAAAGGGCAAGGCCAGGCAGAGAGCAGTGACAAAGGACAGACAGAAACACCAAGTTTCCATAGGGATTTGGAGAAGCCCAGAGTCCTAAAAGTCCATGGCAACTCAGGTGGCCAGTAAAAGTTTTTTGCCTCAAGATGAGCCTAAATGAGAGGACTGCCTTGCCAGGACCGTGGACAAAGCAAGGAAGAATTCGTGTATGGGTCCTTTAGTTTCAGTCTGTTTCCATTTTCTCCATGTTTTCTAAAAACTTTGGTCTGTCTTAGTTTGTGTTCAAATGAAAGACAACCTTAGACATTCAATGCCACTTTGTTGTACAGGTGGAACGACTCCAAAATTTTCATTAAATTGGGGTCCCATTATTATTTGCATTGTACTTTTATAGTTTATATACTGGCTGCTTCTGTCATCTTGCTGAGTCACAGTGCTTTCAGAAAAGGCAATAATGTTCTTTGCTTAACATGCATTTATTATTTGTAGTCCATTTCCTGAGTATTTTGTGCAGCATTTTGAAGGGACTCATTACTGGGGATAGGGATATCATTAGTGAACACACGAGCTGAAAATAACTGAATAGGACAATCTCGTTTTATTTATAGCTTCACAGATGACAGGAGCTAACACGATAGGCCATGGGCTAGTGTCAAATTATTTTCTGCTACACTCAGTAACTTACAGTGAATTACAGTAGGGATCTACACACCAGAAAAACAAACAACCCCCCTCCGAACTATCACATTAAGTATTCTCCTTCTATTACAGCTTTTCGAAAACTTAATCTCTCCCTAGATAACAAGAGAGAGATGGAAGGAGAGTGAGAACCTAAAACTCCAGTCCCGCTCCAAATCCAGACCCCATTGACTATAGGTGCTTGGTAACTCTGTTGCAGACCTGTGCAAAAACCACAGCTTTTTTTTTTTTTTCTTTTCTGAGATGTCACTACAGTTAGCTGTATAGTTTACAGTACTTTCTCGCTTGCTGTTGTGAACCAGCTTTGATGGTTGTGTCAGCTGCATGCTTTTCCTTTTGCAGTGCAAACTATTTTTTGATGGTGAGCCGCAGTGGCTTCCAGGAGCACATCACACCTGAGACAAGATGAACGGTCAAAAAGGAGTGCTAAGTGTGGCCCAAACCTTGCAATTGCAGAGGGTTCCTAGACAAGATGTGCTTGCGTGGGCCTGACCAGCAAGGTGTACCTCTGGCTATGAAAGGAAGGTGCAATATATTGCTTTGGTTTTTGTTCATCAGACTGGAAATACTAAGTCTAAACCACAGATCTGAGAATTGGTTTCCTCTCAGTATATTAATTTGACACACCAATGAGAAATCCAAGTGCCTCACGTTGGATGCAAACATTTAGCCAAGGAGGTGATTTCAACTGAACAGCAACTTGTCATCAAGTGTAGCATCTCCTGCTGTGTTATCATCAAAGCTTATCAGTAGAGATTTGACTTCCACTGAGTTACTGAGAAAAATATCCTGGGCCTGTTTCCTGAGAAATTTGTGCACCCTGTTCAGCGACCTCACATCTTTGACACCATTTTAAGGTCTGCCAGAAAGAATTTTAAATCCAGTTGAATGTATTTTGTACCTTGCAGTAAGTATTAGTAGGACATACATAAAGGACATACATATTTTTGACAGATACAATATTGTGCTAGGCAACTTGAAGATGGTACCAAATAAAGCGTTTGCAAAAATCCAGGTTTACAATAGTCATTACATTGTCAACCTGTTGGACAAACATATTTCTGACAGAACTATAGGTTTCATCTTACAGTGAAATTATTTTGATCAGAATTGGGTTGTTTCTCGGCCTCTTTCTTTGAATTCTTCAATCATACCTCTGAAGGATGCCAGTCCTGGGACTAGCTGCAATTTTATATTTAACTGGCTTTTTCATTCTTAGGGAGTATTCCTGTTGTGATTGTCTTGAATTAAAGCTGTTAATATTTTTCTAAAAAAAAAAAGGATATGGGATTCATCTATCTGCCCACATACCATTCTTTACAGCTACAGCCTCCAACATTGTTCCAAATACAAAGCAGAAACTTCTACTTTTTCTACATTGCCATCTACAGCTTCACCATCTGCATCTTATTGTTAAATATCTGTTGTCAAAGCAATGTTCTCACTGGCTTAATTATGCTGCTGGGGGCATATGATGCATATATAGTGCAATAGTTTGCCCAGAACTGTTTTTGTGGTGTCCCTTCATTGTGCTGAGCGATTAAGAGGTAAGTCATTGAAACATTACGAGATTACACTTGCAGGGAAAAACTTCATCTCTTTGGCATTAGCTCTGAAAGCTGTGGATGTAATACGCCGTGTTGCCTGCATGGGACACTGTCCTGTGGTGCAGCCAGTGCCTAAGGGCAAAGTCATGTTTGTGCTCCGTAGTGCCAAAGGTGCTACGTACTGAGTATGGACGTATTGTCCCACCTGCGGCAGGCGGCGTTCAGCGAGTTACACTGATGTTTCTGACAGTTAAGCTATAAAAAACAAACCTTCACACAATGAACTGACGAGGGTCTCTATCATGATCTGAATATAGGACTTAAGGAGGCCTAATTAATTGTTTCCTTGATTGTAGTGGCCATTGGTATGCATTTAATTTCGCTCATTAAGAACCTATGTTTACATTTTAAGTGTCTATTCATTGATATTTAATTTCTATGTTTTATACTTGATTTAAAAGCACATTCACCATGAAAAATGCTTTATCACCACATCCGCCTTAAAAGACTTTTTGCACAGTGTAACTTCTGTTTATGGAATAATGGCTTTTGGTATTCAGTAAGGTATCTTTCAAGAGAATTCCTAGTACTCATTAGTACTTTTCATTTTTTTTTAGTCTAAGAGAGTTTCAAATCACAATAATAGTAGTTGCTTTAAGCCTACTTGTCCTTTTAGAAGATTTAAACCTGGTTTTTGCATGCTGGCATTGCATTCTGTGCATACAGAATATAAAAAATTAGATGATGATCGTTGGCACTACAGGCAACCACTAATTTTTAGCTTTAACTCTGTATTTCTGCATGCATCTGATAGGGTGTTACCACATGCAAAAGGAGAGACTTTTGGTGTTTAAAAGGAAAAAAGCCTTTATATTTAGAAACTCTCGAACAGCTTTGTTACTGGCTGCATAAAGAATACTTAGGAAGAAACCACGAAGTCAAAAAGGTCAACTTTGAAGTACATGAGGGGTCATATATGTGTGTCTGGGACTGATTCCTGATCTCACTGAAATGAATCAGAGATTTGTTAGTAATTAACTTCAAAATGTATTTCTTTTCTGTGAGTTTGTTGCATCAAAACTATCAGCTTCGTCTTGAACAAATGCTGCTTAGCATTTTAGAGAGGTGACAATTTACACCATAAGCTTATCCATAAATATGGATTCTATACTCACTTAAAATTCAATGACAGCAACTGTTTCAGATATAGTGAGCTCAAGGTTAAAGCCATATTCTATAGTATGAGACATTTAGATGAGGCACTGGCAATTTAAAAAATGTAAGAGAACATAAAACGTACAAGTTCCAGGTTATAATAATATTGAGCCTTATTCCTGGGCGGTAACCATACTGAAGGTTATAATACGCTACAAATTTGAGGCGTTTTGCATATTGAGTAGGACCATCTTTAGTTGATAAAGGGTTAAAAAATGTGTCAGTAGAAAAGCTTAGACAATTTGAATTATTTTAGACTTAAAAAGTGGTTTAGGGGACTCTAGGAAACCCTGGATTGGTTTTCTACCTGTGTTTTCTTAAAGTAGTCAAATCAGCAGCAACATTTTTTCAGAAGTTTGGAGAGGAACTAATTGCAACAACACCTGTGCTAATTCCTGAAAATCAATTAACCAGGAATTTAAAAATAAAAAATAAACCCAAAACAAACAAAAAACCCAAACAACAATTTCCTTTCTCCCTGCACCCACCCCACCCCATATTGTGGGATGAAGATACATTTCTTATCTGAGTCAATTCCTTGTATGGTAATTAATTGTAATGACTTTTACCTTCAAAGAGCCCTACCTACAGCAATATGGAACCCAGCAACAGCAAGTTTTCGAAAACCAAGCCATAGAAGTATTGATCTATGGAGACAAGGAATTTCCTCCTTTTCCTTCCTTCCAAAACAGAGGGATAGCATCTTAGATGAATTCTGTCTGTACAGTTGTCACCCTTCTGAAAAGAACCCAAGCCAAATACTTGTATTCAAGCAATTGTAATATTGTTTTCCACTTCACTTAATACGGAAAATTTTAACAGGAAAATGTGCAGTAAGTACTGCTGTCATAACCGGCATTGTACAGCTGAGAAATAGCTGTCTGCGAAGACTGAAGAACTTCAACCGGTAACAAATGGTCGAGGTTATATGACAGTGACTACTAAGATTAAACACGGAAGGTATAACATAAATAATGTGCCTTTGCAGGTCTCTCAGAGGTCACCTGCATACTGAGATCCTGAAGTGGAGGTGCTGCTCCACACCAGCAGAAGGCAGAAGAGCTCGGTGAGAGGTGCCGGCAGCAACAGGTGATGCTGCCGCAACACCAGTGAAACCCTCTCTCAAAATACACAACAACCAAGGAATCACAGTACCCTCCACCGGCACTGGGTATGTAGGTAGTATGTGCATTTTACTAAGATTGAAAAATGTTTGTTATAAATTTATCATTAATGGCTATCATATTATACAGTTAATATAACAGATATACTCCAGCTGCCATTACTAACTTGTGCAAAGCAATTAACTTATGACTCAGTATAACAGCTGTGAAAATTTTCTCTGCTCTAACTATTAGTAGCCTAAAAAAAAATTCTAAAATACACGTGTTATGCCACAAATTAAAAAAAAAAATTAAAAAATTACACCGTCAGCCCCCTTTGATAAGGGGTCCCTCTCTCCCTCAGTCAGTTGGCAGTGGATGCTACTTGCTTGTCTTTTAGATCCAAGATCTGTGGTTTCAGGTGAAGACTGAGCCTAAATAGTAACCTAAAAATGAACCCTTCTCATACGAGGAATTATGCTCTTGAAGAAGAAACACAGCATCACGTGGAAATACATGAGATAGTAGCTGTGGGAAGGTATGAAAAGCACATGAAAAGATTAAGAGGAATATTAAGTTTGAAAGATGTGACAGTTTTGTAAATAACATAGATGAAGAGGGAAATCAGCAGGCAGGACCAGCAAGCTTCTGCATTCATCAGCCTGTAGCATTGGGTAAAGCAGATGAAGACTCAACACAATACAAAGAAGACAGGATCCTTTTGCTGAAGACGGACAAACTGATTCTGTGGATCACAAAACTAGTAATGCAGTTTCCTTGCTATATGGAGTTGGACAGGACAGTGGACTTACATACTGGATAAGAGCTGATAAATCACGGACCACCTATAACATATGCTAGCAGATTGAATTATTACCTCTTCTGTGGGTTACGTCTTTAAGAAACACTAGATGTTAAAAACCAGAGATAAAAATGAAAGTATTCTTAATTCCAAGATTAGTACCTGAAAAAAGAAAATTCAACAGAACATAGGTATTCAAAAGTTAGAGCTAGCTTGAAGTTATGATATAAGAAATTAGAATAAAACTTTTGATATATCATATTTCAAAATAATACAAATAAAATGTTATTTGCAAAACTGGCAAAAGCTATTTCTTGGACTAATAGCATAAAAGTGCTAAAGGAAAAGGATAGATTTACAACATGATCTAAAGACTTAAGTGGTTGTTCCAATGGCATTGATAATCTAGAATTAAGTGTCTTAGTTATCCTGTTCATTGCACATAGAGGATTAGGAACAGATAGAACTGGATTCACATAAATCACCATGCTCTGAATATACTTGTCACACTGGGCATCAAATGAGAGACAGCAGAGGAGGATCTGGTATCTAAATTCTACTGGAATACATGCGATGGAGTATCAAGAAGCTTAGCATTATTAAAGTTTAGGTTCGGCTCATGCCTAAAAGTCAGACGGTATGTTTTGGGGAACCGAGCTGGTGAAAATCCAATACAATGGGATTAGGCACCAGCTGAATAGCTGCCTGCCAAACATTGGGTTGGAATCTAGCTCCAGAAGAACCAGTGTGTTTTACCTTGGGATAGAAGGGACAGTAGACATAAATGGTGAAAATTTCCAAGTACATAATTTTGAAGTGAAGAGGAAAGACAATTTAAACATACTACATATTTAGGCTTTTTCATAAGTGTCTCCAAATTTTTCATTTACTACAAATTCAGTACTTAATGCTGGCTTGTTTCTTTTCTAGAAATGAAAAATCCTGAAGACAGTATCTTGTCCTATTCAGTCTACCCTGCATTTTGTAAACAGCAGGTTATATACTGACCTCTGTTCCTCCACATCAATATTTCTAATGGTTAATGACTCCAAATGGAGAAACTGCAGGGCTACAGTAAGCTGTTTGGCACTGTTGGCTGTGTGCTGGCTTGTCAGCTTCAGTGCTTCTTTGCATTAGACTGAAGCATCAAGTAATAAACTATTTACAGTCTGCTCTTTCTATCCTCTAAAGGGTGTTTCCTTGAAGAGGTGAAAAAAATTGATTTGTCTCTGTCCAGTAGTTTTCATTTTATACTTGTGTTGCTTAAGTATCGTTCCGTACCTAAGTTGCCATTGGAACAAGAACCATTGATAATGGATGAGGTTTAGCTTTTTCTGATAATGTCCGGATTTGAAGTTTATTCTGTTTTCAAAACATACTGCAGCAATAGGTCTTAAAGCAAGACAGTACAAAATTCAATTAAAGGATGATTTGAGAAACTTATTTGAGTTCAGCTAGGTGAAGGCGGCACAGCATTTCTCATTAACCTATGATATGCTCTAGTAAAAATTACCTTGAATAAACTACATTTCTATTATAGGAATGACTTTTCAAAACTGAGTTCGGTTAGGCTAGACATGCATATAGAGTTACATGGAGAAGAAAAACAGGTAACTGCTGCATTCCTTTTCTAGCAGGGACTCTTTTCTGCTCTTGGGCATGACGAGACTTGTAAGTATCTTCACCAAACAAGGAGGCTCTATTTTTTTTTTTTATTCTACATTTCTGTAGTTTAAAATAATTTTAGTGGATTTAATTTTCAATCAATTTCAGGACTGACTCAACTCTTTTCACAAAATTTATTTTCATTCTTGTTCCAAATTTAAGGTCACATGAGGATTGTCTATGTAGATTTCATAAACACTGTTCAAATATATTTATTAGTTCAGTTTTCCCTTTTAAAGGTAAACTTTAAAGCAGCAGGCAGCAAAAGCTATCAAATATAAGGTTCTTTTATATATAGCTAGACCAGAAAATCTTCTCTCCCAGTCCTTTGCTTTGATTTTTAGTTGACTCTCTCTTCCAAGCTTTGTTCTGAAGTTATTCCTGCATGCAACTGTCCCAAGCAGAAAGGATGGAAACTCCATCTAGCTTCTCTTCCTCCTTTTTTTTTCTTTAACTCAAAATATGAAAAATTATTCAGCAAAAAGAGCTAAGCAAAAACTAGTTCCATTCCTTACCAATAGAAGTCTTTGTCTAGAGCAGCTTTGGTAAGTGCTCATACTTTTTTTTTTTAATTTAACTAGGATAAAAAGATAAGTAGAGAAGCATTGATGGTTTTGAGGTAGTGGAATGTACTAGGATTTGAATTACTTAAATTATATGAAGTCACAAGAGCAGAAAACAATTTTGAAATATTTTAATCCCAGAATATTGAGTCAAAAATGATTCTTGAATCACTCCTGAAATTTCTCCTACACAGCCTTTTCTCTGGCATCAGACATGTGGTATAGCTTACACTGATTTTTCTGTAGACAAAAAAAAAAAAAAGATTACAAGGAAAAATAATAATCATAGCAAGGTGCTTTATATTTAACTTTGATCTAGCACATAGGTCAGAACATGATGAGAAAAATAAGACCATGTGTACATCGAACATTTTGTATTTGCTGTACTGTTGTCTTTTTCTCATTACCAAAGTTAATTATTATTCAATTAACATCATACTCTAGGCCATTACTAAATACATTGTTTTCATATTGAATCCTTGTATCAGTACATTCATTGCTGCGAGTTTGCCTGATATGAAAAGAATGTACTCCCTCATTCTATACTGCTAACAAGGCAGTATTTTCTTGCTGTTTCCATGAATTTTCTGTGCTGTATAGTTAGGTGAGTTTTGTTCAGATACGCTGCATTGCCTTTATCCACTGAGTCCGTGTGTCAAAAGAGACATGCGAACTTAGTTTGGTATTCTCTGCTTGACAAACCTCTGCTAGCTTTTTCTTCCTTAGACATTTACTTCCTGTCAGTAGGAGATAAAATTCTTTAAAAATACCAACAACAGACAAGTTTTTCAGTGTTCCCTTTACTCTGTTAGCAGTTCTGCCAGGTTTGAGCTTTAGATACCTGTTGTTCAGATAATTTCATCATATCCAGTCTTCATCTATTTTAGACAAGCATGCTATACCAACACTTTCATAAGGAAGCCCATACCCTTGGCTAGTCCTATCGAAAACCTGTTGCAGAACAATTTTAATAGTCAGAAACAGTTCTCTAGTTTACAAAGTAAATATACTTATGAGCATTCTATAACCATTTGGTCTTCTGTCAGCAATATCCATAGGATTTTTCCTAATATGCCATGCATGTGTTTAAAAAGACCAATTGTATCCTTTTTTCCTCTTTCATGTTGTTAGGCCAAAAATTGATGCTCTTCTAGACACCTCTTATAATACAGGTCCTTCATTCCCTTGATCATTCCTGTAGGCTTCCCCTACACCTTTTCCCGTTTCTGTCTTAAATCCACTGTCTCAGCTGTTATGAATATATTAAATTAATCTTAATTCTATGCATTTCAAGCTGGATTCTAACATTGACCTAAATGTACCATTTTGAAAATTAAAGATGCCAAATATATTAGCATCTTAGTGCAAGTAAGAGGGAAATGTCAGAATCAAATATGATAAGAAAAGTAAATGATGGTTTATTACAGAGAATTTTTATTTCGAACTGAGTCTGGGATTCTTCTTACATAAAGAACTGTGGTAAGCAGGAATACTCTGCAGAGAAAGCCTGTACTCATAAAAATTGAATTTGGAAGGAAGGGAATTGGATAAAAAGGAAGGAGAAAGGGTGTAATAAAAGCAGTTGCTTTCAGTCTTTGTCCTTCTCTCTCAGTTTTCACATCAAAACTTAATTTTTTTCAACTTTTCAACAACCACTTTATTTTCACACAAGCATTTGTTACCCTTAACTCTCTGGAAATCTGGATCAGAGAATGTATGACTACACAAACAAACAAAAGGCTTTAAAATTGTGGCTTGGAGACAGTCAGAGTGGCAAGATTGTAGTGGTAAGTTTAGGGAGATGCACATTTTCATTTTAGCTTGGGAAAGAATAACATTTCCATTACGCAAATCAACGACCTAGAACCACTCAGAACATAGACAATGGATGGCTGAGAGGAATCCCATCATTACGGGTCAGCAACTGCACAGACTGCCTGCAGTCTGATTGGGTGAGCTAATTCTAAGTCAATTCCTAAAGAACTTCATTAATATTCAATATAAACATACAATTTAGTATTATTGAATTCACTCTTTATAATAAGTCTGTCCTGGATTTTCAGCCTTCAAGGTAAAGTTTAAAAAGAGTAATTCCTTGTAAGAGATCTCTTTCCAACTTAGTAATCGTGCTAATATCTGTTTTGAGTTTTCAGAGAATGCATTGATGGTCTATCATCTTGAGTAGCAAAATGAGCAGCTGGAATACAATTTGACCTTGTTTCACCATGTGCAGATGTGAAAGATCAACATACTACGATGTCAGCACTGTTCAGCCGTGGCTGCAAGTATGTCTTTAAACTTAGCTGTAATTTGTTCTGCATTCCCAACACTCTGGCCAGCAACACCCTTTTCAAAAATTATTTGGGGGCCTGAACGTTTACGAAATACGTGTGATCCGTACTGCTCAAGTACTTTTAAGTTATCAAAAGGAAGTACTTTCACTGATACTGAGAAAGAAACAATTAACTCAGCATTTTAAAGTAAAGAGAAGTGACAGTGGAATGATTTTCAGAAACTCTGACCTGTGAATGTCACTTCAGAAGAAAATACTGTGGACTGTTATTTCCAAAAATTGGTATGCCATACAGTATTTAAAATGCAGATGTGTTCCCACAAGGTCACATGAGCAGAACGCACAAGAAAAAAAAACACAGAAAACCAAGACCCCCCACAAAACCAATTGAAAATTAACATGTTACAGCTTTTATGTGCAACCCAGGGGATATTCTGGTACACACACAAGGTCTTGCAACATGATTCCACCCACAGCTGTTAGTTTCCCTCCATTTTATTACATATGAAATCAAAAAACTGTGCTGAATAAGATGACGGTTACTGGGGGTGGGGCAGGTGCTGGTTTTTTTTTTTTCTAAAGACAAGTAGATCCACTGGTTTTTGACTTGACTTTCTTTAAGGTGAAAAGAGAAAATGAAACACATAAAATTTTAAAAATCTGGCAGTCCCTGTGCTAAACAGACTGGCTGGTGCAGGTTACAGAGTACGTTGTCTGGGTTCCCTTATCTTTTAAGTATGCAAACAATAAAAAACAAACTTAAGCCAGATTGTGATTTCCAAAGGAGGATTCTCCTCATGTAAGGGAAACGTCTGCTTTCACCACCTTCTCTCGATAGCAAAGTAAGAGGAAAAGTAGATGTATGGGGATGGCTGGATGTGCAGGGGACCCCTTGCACACACAAGCTCCACTGAAACTATGAAGCAGATCTGTTTGTACTGTTATTCCACCAGAGGACTAGTGGCTGTGTTTTGGATAGTCTCAGTAGGTTCCTATCATTCCAAGCGAACCTTCGTCGTACTGGAGAACTTACTTATTCAGACTTTCTGTTTTACATGTTTAACAAAAGTTCTCAGAAGTTAAAGCAGATGTCCTGGTTTTGTTTGCTTGGTTTTTACTCTTTCTTCCTATTTTTCGCAACCTCTTTAGTCAGTCTACTCTTCAGAGAAATTGTATCTTTCCACAAAAGTTACTTCTGAAGGCACTGTCAATGAGAAGTGGTGAAAGGCAGGAAAGCAGTTTAACTGCTTATCCCTTGCCTCTGCAATGGAAGGAAAGTAATTTCCCTGCCCTGAGGTCAGACCTAACCACTAGTTCTTTCTTTTTCAGTTATGAGCCAGGGGCGGTTGTTTCAAAATTACTTTTAATGTGAAACAGTTTCAAGGACAGAGTCTAATGCCTCTGTAAATGTAAGACTTTGAGTTCAAATTTCAAGGACAGAATATAAACACCCGGCAAAACAAAAGGAAGCTCCACAAATCTGCCAAATTTAAGAAATATATTGTCAAGCAGGTGGTAATTAAGACATTTTAAATACAGGACCCATTTATCTCACTAGGGACTATAATTCTAACTCAGCAAGGCAGAGCAATGTGTCCCGTAAGAATTGTTTGAGAATTTTTTTGCCCGCTCATTTGCATGGTCTTCTGGGAGGTAGAACAGATACCTGGCTGTCAGTAAAATGTAAAATATACAAGAACTGAATTCTTAAAATCTCACTGTTATTTTATAAACATTCTTTGAATTTAACTCACTGTCTCAGGAAGTAAGTGTCTCTGGGTGAGGGGGGAAAAAGTCAGGTATCCATCATTTTTGAGTATTAGAAGTTATTTATGAGTGATTATTGCTATTCAGTTATATATCTTGAGATTATTACAACTTGTTTGAAAAAAAAAATCACAAAAGAGTAGTAGTAGTATTATTCTTAAAACAGCACATAGCTACATCTCTTTAAAATTTGGTAGTCTATATGGAGCAAGAAAAAACACTAAAAATAAAAACGAAAAGATGAAATTAAAAGCACAAAGCTGTTGAACGCCGTATAATCAACAACATAATTTTGACCTCAGTAATCACCAGACTTTTTATGGTATACTTCTGCCTACAAAAAAAGATGAAGGGCTCGTTCCATTTATCACATCCATGAAGTGAAGAGAGTATTTTAGGTGGCAGAGGGTAACCCATGAAAAATAGACATAGATTACAGAAATGATAAATTGATGCAATGCAGTGGTTAAGCTTGATGCCTATCCCATTCAGTAGAAAGGCTTGCAGACAGTATATTGTCTGTTAGAATTAAAGAATACAGATTCAGGATCTCTTTGCCATAAAAGATACCACAATTTTTTTTTCAAAATCCTGAAACAACATAGCAGAGGTATTTTTACATTAATTTGTGCCTTCAGCTAATGTACAACCCCCTTCCATTTGTCTTGCAAAAAGCACCACAAAAGTTTCTAGCAAGGGTCACTACACTAACTCTGGGGGATGTGATTAACACGCATACAGGGCTCTGAAGGCACTGCCAGTCCAGTCCAAAACTACCAAATCCTCCCAGAACCAAAAGTGGCAGATATCTCAGAAATAGTATTTTCACCTTCTTGTATTGGTAAGCCTAAGGAAATAAACTCTGCCAAAGCAAACTGGCACCATTCAGAGCTAACTCTGGTCTTCTTCATCTGTGGCACTAGATAAACTAAAATAGCTGTGAGGGGAAGTGAAGTCCAGAATGGTGAGTAAGTTTTTGTAGGCAGTAGAGATGGAAAGATACTCTTACTTCTCTCAGACTAAATCTGCATCCTCATCTATTGAAAGTGGTGACAGGTGGGTAGAGACTTCTCTACATGTCCTGCCGGACTCCAAAGAGTTATGCATATTTCCATAGGTTCCTTAGATGCAGACACTTTCTCCTCACCCCTAACCTTGACCACTGGGTCATTCATTTCCACAGTAGTCAGCTTTGGGAAGTGATAGAAGATACTGTATATACTAGTATCCTTTAGGAAGGAGGAAAATGAAGTTTTCTGCTAGTAAAATACACTTAGGGTTTTTTTTCTGAGGGGTGAGGGAAGGACGGTGGGGGGATGGACGGTAAGCAACCTTCTTAAATCTTAGTCCTTGCAGTGAAACCTATCCTGAGAGGGTGAGTTGCTATTAAACTTGAGCCTCCTGACAAATTTGTTTGAATGTGAGCAAGATAATTAATAAATAGCAAAAGACAAACCTGGGAACAATATATATGCCTCCCTGTTCATAGAGTTCCTGGATTCCAGTCAAAAAAGTCCTATTTTAATGAAACGATCAATTTTCTTGCATATGGAAATGTAAATTTCACCGTAAGTAATTAAAATATTGAAATTCGTATTCTCTATTTTCTGACGCACGTGTGCAAGATCAATATGTGACAACTAATATTTGCCGAGCCACGCAGAGATTCATAGAGGGCATTTTCATTTCTAAGCTTTCATTTTTCCTCTCATTTGGTTTTACTAAGCTACCTAGAAAAATGTTAATTAATATTTTTGCGTAACATCCAGATATAGCTAGTGAGGATCAAGAACTAAATCACATAAATAAAATGTTCAGATTAAAATTACTACACATGATCACTTCTCTTTACCCTATTTATATGAATTAAAATCGTTCTAGGCACATACAGGAGGAGAAAGATCCACAGTAGAAAAAAGCAACCACTTACAAACAAACCTCACTTTAAAAACTGTAGAGCAGAAAAGTAATTTCACGTATTAGATTCTGCCTAACTCATTAGGTTGAAAATAAACACAAAATTAAAACTCCCTGTTGGCATAATCCTGGCTTTTAAATGCAAACCAGCTATCCATTACTGTCTAGTCAATCTTTAGTGCAATTGACTTGAATTCTAGAGAAACTAGTACTGTCCATATATACCAAGTTAAAAAGCCTTTGAGGTTTAGTGATATTCCTTCCTGACATTTCAAGTTTAGCAGGAGGTTAATTAGACACAGTTTCAACACTGCTGTGTTGCTTCAGGGCATAACACAACAGGCCAGTTTTTAGCTACTTGCGAACTTAGAAGCCTTAGGAGATACCAGCTTGAGACCTACGGTGGGCTTAAATTATCTTTTTTCCTGCACATTTAGAAAATATAGTGAAATTCTGTTCCACAGCATAAACTAATTGGGCAAACTTTTGTCAGTGTTGTGCTGCTTAAGGCCAAAATGGAGACAATCTTTATCTCTTTTATGTGATGACTTTTAGGCACAGTGAAAATTATAACATCCAGATGTCCAAATCCATCAGAGCTTAGAAAGTTACACAGTGGTATGGTTTGTCTTGGTCATTGCCACCCTGCTACTGCATTTATACTTGGACACACAAAATGAAGAGTAAAAATTAATTTATGAAAGTATTTTGCTCTGGTAATTTCTTGTAAAGCACTGAAGATCAGCATTTTATCACAAAAGGGTGAAAAAATTACATAAAGAAGGAAGTCAGTAACATGTCTATGAAATTATAACCTTGCATGGCATTAATAAGAAGTCATGAATCAAAGGTGAAAAATACACACACACACACACACATATATATAGCCAGTTTTATACAGTGCAATCCTAAATTGTCTCTTGAACCTATAACAATTCTTTTTTTGGATGATAAGGATACAAAAGTGTCTTTGTCTTGATACACCCCAGATATGCAGTTAGAATGCTGTGTTATGCTGTATGTTGGCAAATCCAGTTAGCATGCCCAGATAGGCAGAAAAACACTACTTTCATTGCTGTGGTTTTGTTTCTTCATTGTGTTCATATTTGTGAACACTTCACCTCTTTCAATCATGATCTCCACTTAACCGATGTTTTTGAAGTTTGGAGTAGGTAGAGGTACCACATACAACACCTTTGTGGAAAAACTGTTCTGTGCAATGTCATTATGTCACGGCAATAGTAGTAGTCTCTTAAATTAAATCTGATCTGACCTCTTCACCTATTAAAATTCCATTTACTCATGTTTTATCACATCAGCATCCCAATAGATACTACAGAAATAAGGATGGTAAGACTCCAGACAACATCATGGCGTAGGTGCGATGTTAAACAGTAGTACAAAATATTGGATTTTTCCATAAGCCCAGTTAGATAATTTTTCTTCTGAATGAGACTTTTTTTTTTTTAAAGTCTCCTACCCAAGTACTCTCAGACTCCAATCTCATTTAAGATACTTGATTAAGAACCAAGTTTGGAGTGAGATAAAATGGTTCCTAAATATTTCTGTTTTGTTTTTTTTTTTTTTACTCAGCCTATGTCATTAATATCACGTACACCTCTATTTCTTGTGGAACCATTTGTATGGGAGCAATTTCATTGAAAAATTTAGGCTAAGACACATGAATTCAAAGAAAGACTTTTAATGGGCCATGAGACAGGATAAGATATGGGCCATGGGATATACTAGTGACGTAAAACATGGTTCAGTAGAACTACAGAGGGAAAGCATCACGGACCATCAAATAATGAGGCAACCCACTCCTATCACAGCTGTGAATGCTTAAAGAAAAAGTGTATCTTTCCTTGCTCATCCTTTATTACAAGAACAAAGCTTTGTGGTTCCTGTGAGAGAGCACTGAAAAGGTAAAATGATGTATGTTACGGACAACTCAATAGCCTGAATTTGGGCATTGCTATTTCGTGAACATGGAAATTTGCTATGATTGAGATGACGAGTGTTATAGACTAAGAAAGCAAGTCGCTGAAGACTACAAGGAAGGTTAAACTCTCTACGTCTTGAATCCCTTTCACGGAACAGCTATTAAAACTTTTAAAGGCAAAGCTTTGGTATGACATGAAATACAGGTGGCCCAGGATGAAGACAATTCATCCCAGAGCTGTTTCTTATTCAACTTACTGCTCACAGATATGCTTGCTGCATCCCTCAGGTTTCCTCAAGAGGCAAAGAAACTGCTCTGTGTCTGCGTTGGTGTCCTCAGAGAAGATACAGAGGGCTTTCAACACAGGTAATGAAAATTTGCCTTCTCTCAGGCATCTGCCTCGCTGAAAGGTACCCACTTGTCCAGATGATTCTTACTCATTCTCCTCTGTTCTCTAACACACATCCATTATTTTGTATTCTTAAAAATACATATCGTTTAAAATACTACAATAAACAAAAACAATTACACTCTTTTAAGAATATATCATCTGAAGTCTTTTCTAAATAATGTATGTTTATTCTGGCTGAAGTGCTTATTATTTCTGTTTGGTTCAAGAAAAATGGAATCAATCTATACTTTCAAAATCTTTTTTTTAAAGGTTTTTAAAGTGGTGCATAACTTTAAATAAATGGAAAAATTATAGCATTTCTGACTATGTTAAACTGTTAAATTGCTTTATTATCTTGCAGTTATAACTTTGACATTAGAAATACATTAAAAATATATTTTTAACAAAATAATGCTTTCAAAATAAGCAGGGGAAAAAACCCTAGGCCTGTGACTTTATTAAATAATTTTCTTCTTCAAATTTTTTATAAGCTCAGCAACTGGAAATCTCATTTGTATTTTTTTTTTTGGTAACTAAGAAATACTGTTATGAACAATATTACCTGGTTTTCAATATGTAAGTGAGTTAGGGCATAGCTGAAGTAGCTCAAAAAACCAGCTATCCAGTTTTACTTCTGAATCAAATTGCCCCAAATGTGAGGGAGATTTTTAAAGTCTTCACATTGTCTCAATACAAATACTAGAGCACAAAGGATATTTTTAAGATTACTTTGAACATCATTAAGATTATATTGTTGATCTTTTGTTTGTTCCAAAATTCTGTTTTGAAAGTAGATTAGTTCTGAAAAAAACCCTGAGTTTCCTTTCCATCCTTTTTACTATTTACTTAATTATCTTTGGAAATTGCTAATGTTTAAATCTTATAATGCATGAATTATACTGGCACAAGAGTATGAGGTTACTTTTTCTGCATTGAATCCTTTTTTTCTTTTTTAATAATGTCTCTTACTCCTTTACTTTTATTTTCTTCAATGTTTAAAATCTGCTTTTGTATTTTCTCTTTCTTTCCCAAGCTTTAGAGTTTCAACAGTTTCACTGTAAAGAAAAATAAAGGAATAATTATGTTTATGAGTTGGAATAAGAAACACAACTGAATTACCAATACCATTGCCTTAAATCTGTATCTGTTAACTGCTTTGTGTTTAAATGAATTAGTAATATCTATTTCACCTGGATTACTTTAAGCAAAACTAAACAGTGGCTGTAATTACTTAAAAAAGAAATCCACATGCTTTAGTCTTGGTTACCCCATGGCTTTGTAGCAGTAAAAAGCCCATCAGTGTATCCTTCTGAATACATACACACAATTGCTGGATTAATCTAAAAAAAAAAAAAAAGATGCATAAGAGGCAAAGAGTTTGTTTTTGTTTGGAGCAGGTTACCAGGGGATGAATGCATGTGCAAGCTACCCTAAGCTAAGAAAAAATGTGATCTGTAGATTTTTCATGTTAAAAAATATAGATTATCACCATGAGAACCAAATTGCAGTTATTCCCAGTGTTCTTCTATACAGTTTAAGGACTGATTTCCACCAATTAACAGAGATCTTGCTTTCTTACACAGATATTGTGAAAGTGTTTTTTTCTTTTTTTACTTACGTGCTATGTAATTTTTTTTCTCTGCAAATTGACTGTTCTTTCCTGTATGACAAATAGATAAGACAGAAAGTATAACCCACCTAAGGTGATGTGATGGATCATATTACCCCAAAATGTTCCTTAATGGCATTACAGCATCATAAAATGATAATTTTCTCTCATTCATGTATAGTGGGGGGACAACTGTGTTTGGAACTGATGCTTAGCAATTTATTTTTTGAGGCATTTGAGCATGTTTTCCAGTTTGACCTTGGCTGACTCAATACCCAAGACAAACCTTGAAGTTGTGTTAGGCATATAATAGGTACTGCGGTTTTGAATTATTTCAATCTGTCCTTTTTTTTTTTTAGTAAATTCTCATTAGAGTATTTTAAATTAAGCTACATGACACAGTTTAGATTCAATATAATGTTTAAAAACAATTCTTAGGAAGACTTAGCAGCTTTTAGAAATTGTTTCCCCTTGCACATAAAGTATGTACACTTTGTTATTTTCACAAGTAGGGATCCTGTGTATAAAAAAGGAATTATTTGTAATTTTCATCAGTTAAGCTATTTGCTCCTCTATGACCCAGACTTAAAAAGCTTGCATTATCAAGTTTAGATAAAGACATTTGAAAACCTGTCTTCTCTCAGGATCTCATCTTCTTTATAGGAACTTGAAATTCTATCTTTTTCTACTTCCAGTTGTATCTGTAACACTTATTTGGACTTAATAATGATAACTTCTTAATATTTTGCTTTCCCCCCCTCATGTTCTGATTCTGCGTTGCCTATTCTCTCAGAAATCACTGAATGCGCTTGAATCAGACTGAGATATTTCCGGGAACAGATTTCATCGTCTTTTCTTCTGAATAGGCTTTTTAGAAGAGATTCTTTTTCTAGGACAGGTGGCCCAAGTTTACCTCTCTTGCAGAGCTGCCATCACTGGAGTATTTGAAATACACCAGGATGGTGCAGAGAGGACATCCCTGATTTTTCCCAATCCCTCTGTATTCTTATACTGAAATGGCACAGTAGACAAGTTACTCATCTGCAAAGACAACAAAATATTTGTTTTGTTGATATTTTTAATCAGTGTTGTCTTCCCTCTGTCACTAAACTTTTCTGTCATATCCTCATGTTGTTAAGGAAAAAAAACAAAATCACAAAGAGAAACTGGACTAGACTACAAAGGCAAGTTTTTCTGTAATTCAACACTTGAAAACTCCAATTTGTCAGCATCAACACATCAAGTATACGTCATCAGCATAAGTATCAAGCATACTATGATATGCTTATATTTCTAATTCTTTAGTGGAGGTCCTTGTTACTTTCTCAGTGGGCTATGCAGAACCCCTTGCTGCCAGTAAATAACAGGTCAAATGCTCTTTATTTTCCTTCTCCAGCAGGATCACAGGAACAAAAAGATGTCTGTGGGTACAAATCTTCAAACTCAGTACTGCCCATGCTGCAAACCTGATAGTCCACACAGCCAGAAGCGATTACTCAAATAAGAGAATAAAGAAAACAGAGTTGTAATCACCATTTATTGGTTTAGAAATGTCATGCCAGCCACATTTCAGACATCATATGATATTAATACTAATCAGCATATATTAGCAGCCAGACATGTTCACAACTGTTCTAACAGCTGAGTGCCTCCAAGCTAAATTGATTTCATCCCTTAGACACCCATTAACACCTCTCCTTCCCATTTAGATAATAGAACACAGTTGTTCAGGGGTGTTTATGAAATGACATTCATTTGATTGATAAGTGACCTTGACTGAATGAATATACTCTTGTTGGAATTTAAAGGATCACCTTCCTTTCCAATAACCTTGTCAGAGCTACAGGCCTCCAAATCATTTGAGAATTCATAGGTGCACAATCAGTAAATATTGATATACCTTTTTTTCCATGAGAAGTGTGTTTCAGAGGATTAACTTTTAAATAAAGTCTTACATATGCATACTAATATTCCAACTGTAGAAAGTGCTGAATAAATCTGAGAATGATGGTCTGGTTTTAAAAATAAATCAGTGTTTAATTATTTGGCTTTTGTAGCTTAATCTATTTTGAAAAACTTACTGGCTCTAGTGGACCATTCTCATTAAGATCAAATGAAATATTGAAGCTTCATATATTGTTAATTTTATAGGGTGTATAACCTAGCTATGATTAATTAAGAATATTGGAAACCTCTGATACAACGCCAGAAAAAAACTCAGTTTAGTATAGGAAGGTTTTCTAGAGCTGTATTCTGAGAGTTTTTCAATAATGCATTAAATCGACTAAATAATTAAAATGTCATTTGATTGAAATCAGACCATTCTCCTTGTATTTCAGCATTACATCCTGTAACAGGCAAGAATGTCTTTTCAGCTCCAAATATGGAGGCAGTCCTTCCTTTTCTGTATGTTACTTCAAGGAAACATCAGACAGAATTTAAAAGCAAATGACAAATACTAATTTGAATGTTTATTTAAGGGTTTAAAAGAAAAGCCAGGGTTGGGATTTTCAGGGATGCTTGAATATACCTACAATCAGATTATTTGTGCGAAATTACTAAAACCCACCTTTCTTTGTTCCAGAGAAGATACTTGGGATGTGAAGATGCAACCACTGCTGAGTATCTCATCCATCCCCAGCACGATCCTCAAGTGGATGCTCTTGAAGGCTGGACCCCTGCTTATTCTCCTTGTGCAGCTGCTGCTGCTTCTGGCAGGCTAGAAGGACACCTGAGCAGCAGCATCTCTCTCATAGCAGCCCCAGCTGCAGCATCTTCTGAAGTTTCTGTGGCAGGGCAGGCAAGCACTCAGGTGCCCTTGATATGAGGATGGATACCAGCAGCCTGCGGGACAGATCTGGTTCACCAATCACTAGCTGGACTGTGTCAATTCGTTGTTCTGTTGCAATTAACCACCTCACAGGCCTTTTACAACCCTTCCTGCTAATGTTGTTTAACTTTTTTTTTTCTTTAACATTATAAAAATAAATGCTAACTGAAATAGAAATTTTCCAGTTGCAACAGCTCTCAAGTGCAGGTGTTTCATGTATAGCTCGAAAGCCTCAGCAGATGAGACAGTGGGAAACCCACCCCAGCATATTCCACAAAACTGGCAGATGCTGATCTTGGCTGGAGGCTGCAAAGAGATCAAATACATTAATTGCCTGATTCTGAACAGGCACTTGAATGGATGTCTTCCCTTTTACAAGACAGCATGCCCAACAGAGAAACATTTGTTTCTCCTTTAAAATTTTTAAATGAGAAGACTAATTTAGAAATGTTTTTGCCCCAAATTTGCCAGTAACTGTTACAAGCTATTTTCATTGTATAGAACAGCTGCTTATACTCAATCTTAAGTGAGACAGAAATAGAAGCAAAGGCATTCCAGAGTTGGTTCAATGTTATTTACATAGGTTAATTTCAGGTTTTTTGGAAGGATATTTTCTGTGTTCCACTACTATAACTCTTTCTATATTATTCCTTTTTCTGTCTGCTGCTAGAAGTGAAAAAATCAATCAAGTATGATCCTCATGATGTGGGGATCACACAACTGTGCCCTTTTTCAGGATATTCTTTACACTAATCAAGGATCTCCTACAGTTCAGAATTCAGCAACCACAGTATGGAGTACACTTTTCATCTCTTCCTAGTGAACAATGCTCTGTAACCTACATTTCAATAGTAAGCTAAATCAGTAAAAGTGAGCATCTGCCTTCGGGGCCGTGGTAGCAGGACATCTTACATACACCTGGTTTTCCTGCATACACCAGGTGCGGGGCGAGATGCCATAGCAGCACACTGCAAAAGCAGGAGACGCCAAGGCTGTTATTAGGGGCTGGGAGTGAGAAACCAAATGCACCTTTTGTTCATGGTATGAAACTTGACAGGTAAAGCTGAAGACTTACATGAAGACCCGGATTTAGCCCTAAGAACAGGCATGAGAATGAACTTTTGATGTGGGCACAACTGACACAGCATAAGATAATGAACACGGGATAAATGTTCTTGGTCAGTTTTTCCAGCATTCAGGAAAACAGGAGTTACTGCAAACAAGAAAAATACCAGGCTACTTTTGAATAAAATACATGGAGCTGTTAAAAAGGGTATCAGCACTCTTTTTCCTAATTAGAACAACTGGCAACACTCCAGTCTTTTGTCTAGCTGCTTGGGTCAAAAGTGTAGAAATTATTTGAATGTAATGTAAAATAAGCATCACAGTGCATATTACACTGACGGTAAAAATATTTTTACATGTAATGCATCATTATCTCTCATACAAATTTTGAACTGGCATGGTACTAAAAAGACGTGGGACATTGTCAATGAGTTTAAATATGGCCTTCTGTTGGGTTCACAGAATTTTCGTTAAACCTTTAACAATTGATTCTTACAACATGACATTTATGCGTTCACCTTTACTGATACAGGAATAGACTTCTTGAAAGCACTAGCAGGAAAGAGAGATGGAAAACTAAATTATAACTTGATATACAGGAGCAGAATAAATGTAAAATAGTTTGTCCACATTTATTACTAGTAGATATTAATCTCTCTGATCATAAACCCTTCAGACTGATTTTCAGTTACCAGAAACATACTCCCATTTAATTTGGGGGGTTGGAAGTTTAAAAGGGTGAAAGTTAAATGTCTAATTTGTGATTATCAGATGTTTTCAGTTACTGAGTGATGATTGAGTAAACGTTGGATCACCGTGATTGCCAGTCCAGGATGTGAGCATTCAGGATACCATGCCTGCTCCTGCTGTGAACAATTCAGGTTAACCAATCTGTCCAGTTAAAAGAATTGGCACCGGTATGCAATCCAACAACAGATGGCATCATTTTTATATTTTTGCCAGCACTGATGTGATATCATATCACAGCAGATCTATGAGCAAACCTTTTAAATTGAAGAGAAGAAGACTTACTGTGAGAAACGGCTGCTGGTGTCTTGAAAATTTAATCACTTTATTATCCTGAATGATGTCTGAGATGAGGAAGAAAAAAAACATCAATAGATCCTATAAACTCAATTTCACCATCAGAGTCCCTGGTATGGTTGAAATTCCATAGTCTGTACATATTTTGCTGTAATGTCTCCTTCCTGAAAATAAAGGTCTACACTCAGCAGTGATATGATTCTACATTTGACTTAGCTGCTCCTCATTTCTTAACTCTGTCCGAGCCAAAACCAGTACACTGACTCAGCCCTACTTCTGCATTACAGAATCCCCCACCATCCCCATCCTTAGTATTGCCAGGGCAACTGTTTGTGAGGACATCCTGTGGATAAAAACAGGGAACTAATCTGACCAAAACTTGGCAAAAGAGAAGTTTCGGAATTCAGATTAGTGTCTGTACATGCCGTCCTCCTTTCCCAGGTAGTTGTGTTTACACAACAGATGGCTTCACATGGAGTGGAGACAGAGGAATATGCAGCATGAAAACACACAGTTTACAGTAAAAACAACATTTTTAATCTACCACTGATTAATAAATCAAGATTTTAACTTACACTTAGTTTTCTGTAGTCCTGCAAATTTCCCAGAATATCTTGGTGGAAAAAATTGAAAAAATTGCCCTGAGTTCATTTGCACCTGAATTTATTTTTATCCCAGCTTCACCTGCACCAAATTTTCAAAGAAAAAATAATTAAAGGAAGACTTGTCTCAGTTTTGTGGGGTTTTGCTCTCTCATTTTTGTTTCCTGAATAATTTATTTTTGCATTTTCTGTGATAAATATAAAAGTCACACCAGAGGTCTGATCAGTCAGACTGAAGGTCCACTAGGTCCAATATCTTATCTGCAATAGCAGCTAAAACCAGATTGCTAGTGAGGAGTATAAATAAATATAGTGACATATTTAAAAGTTAACACTCTTTGAAGAACAGTCTTAGCTTTATTTTGCCAAACTCATTAAAATCCATTGGATATTTCAAAGTGTTTCATCCTCAGTATCAGAGAGAAAAAAAAAAAAAAGATATTTGCCATGAAACTAATTGGTCTAGACATGTACTACAATACATTGCTCCATGGTAGTAAGAACCTTCCTCCCAACTGCAGGCTGATTCACCTATGACTGGGATAAAAAAGAAGTAGGGACAGTGATTTGGTACGTGGTAGAAACTTTGCATGGCTCGGAGGGAGTCTTGTTTGCCTGTGCTCACTGAGACTGAGGAGCTGGACCTGGCAAAGGCCGAAGACTAGGGGGTATGGTTGCTAATTTGACCAAACAGTACAACCAAAACTAAGACACACAGCTCAGGTGGCAGTGAAAAAAGCGTGCTCCTCTCTTGCCCAGAAAGGAGAACAAGCAATGCAGAGAGAGTGGTTAATCCTTACCTAGTAAATAAAGAACTTGGGGAGCTGCTGCAAGGCAGGACATGGATAGGCTGATGTAACAGTTTGGCCAGGAGCATGGCATGATTTATGTAAGATAAATTTACTATACATTGTAACCTCAAACAGGTTTTTGGTTTGTGTGTCTTATAAGCTCTCTTAGAAAGGTATAAATACTTGACTTTAGAAAAACTCTTATGCAATAATGAAAGGTGGAAGAAAACGAGTAATTTTAAAGTACCGTAAATGACCTGTAGGGCAGAAATTACTAAATTGCCATGCTGTAATTAAAATGCCCTGCTTTCCCTGTTCCTATACAATAGTGTCAGTTCTTTATATTACCTCAGTGTCAGCAGAAGCCATGTAAAAATACAAAAGACTGTGCATGTGTTCCAGTGCCAACCATACTGGACGACTGTGCTCTGGAGACAACTGGATCACCTCACCGGTAGAATAATGGCATTTGGAAATTAACATCGCCCAAACTGACTATTATTGACAAATACTGCACATCTCAAAGCTTTCCCATGTATATAGAGTATCAGATTACTAAACAGAAACAGAAATAGGAATTGCCTGATCCGTCTATCTTGGATCCAATAAATGAATGAATTTAGCGTAAGGAAGCAAACCCATGCAGCTCATTGTGCCTGCGTTCTCAGTTTTGTGGCCTGTTTTTAGATAGATTCTATTCATAGGCCTCTAAGAAAAACAGTTCAGCATCTTCATCAGTTCAAAAGGAGCTTCTATAGCTCTTTGGGTACCTGCTCTAACTTTCCTTTAATGTGTTTAAAAGACTGAATGGCTTTGCTTAGAATAGGCAATTAAAGACTTTCCTGGTAGATTGGCATACATGGCAAAAACTGCAAACCTGATATTTTTCTGATAAGCATATTTTCCTAGAATAAAAATTATTGAAAAGTAATTCTTCCTGTTACATCTAAACAAGTAATTATTCAGGCCGGCTGTATTTCATCTCTATTTTAGACAAAAGAGCAGTACAGTCACTAAACTTATTCATTCCTCAGTTGAAATAGTCAACCAGTGTATTAGTTGTGTTTAATTTCTTCATTAAAGAGTTTTCTTGATTGTGGGAAATTCACTATGAAGGATTCCATTCTATGAATTCATTATTTCATGTATGATAAATTAAGCATCCCTCAGATAGAAAATAGATTAAGAACTCTGAAACACGTGATCAAACAGCTGTGGCCATCTATGATTTTACCAACTTCGAGTTGCTTGTCACCAAATCACTGGTAGAAGTCACTTATATGTGGTGAAGTCAACATACTTCACAGTCAGCCGTTCACAGCTCAGGACCATAACACAGCCCACCGTTGTCAGCCAAACATTCCATTAAATAACTGCATTTCAGGGAGAATGTTTTCCTCTCCTTAGGCCTACGCTGAAGCAACCCTTGAAGAAGCTAGAAACTTCAAGTTTTCTAGGCCACTGGCAATTTGCTTTTAGATCTCTTCAGTGTAATCCATGGAAACGTCCATAAAATTAAAATATCTCTCAGTTATGACAAGCTTGATCATCACAGCAGTTTTAATACCACTGACCAAAAAGTGGTACTGAGATCTTTCCAGTTCTTAAATTTAAACTGCTTCTGTCTTTCATTGTTGTAAATAACTAGAAATACAGTGACATGTGGATTCAAATGCTCTTAGAAAGAGAGGGAATATGCATCTGCTTGGAAACACTTCTGTAAAGATGTGAGATTCTGGACAAACTTGCTGGCTGTTCTGTCCTCAAACTTGTGGATAGCTTCCCTGTTCCGTCACTTGAATACGTTATGCTAATTGGCCTAAATTTAAGCCACTCCTGGTTTTTAGTAACTGACATGATAGGGTAGGTGAGACATAGCCTTCCAAGCAGGTACAAAGGACACAGCAACCCTTTTGTAGCCAGCTCCTTTCATTATCAAATCTTGGCAAAGGGGGAATCCAAGTAATTTGAGAAATGTGAAAAAAAAAGTATGGTTGCAAAGGATTTGCCATCCAACCAGTGGTTTTTCATCCAACCATTTTCTTTTGCAATTGTGACATGTTGATGACAGACCTATCTAGCTAACAAGAGAAGTATTTGGTAGAAGCTAATACTGGCCTGTAGGTCTAAGACAAACTTAACAATTTCAGCTGGTTAATGATGGCCGAGACTTGACCTACAGGTTACAATTGTTTAAACTGAATAAATTTTTTAAAAAATTTATTCACCACTTCTTTTCCTAATTCTTTTAGGCAACTGTTTAATGATAAGGTAAAATTTTTGGCAGAACCAGAGTTAAATCCCAGTGTCTCCGGCCTGCTTTTGTACTGTGTTAATAATAAGAAAGGGTTTTGTCCTTAGAATTGAATAAAAAGATGTTTTAAATTTTCAAGCATCATAGCTCTTATTAATTGTTAAACCAGTATAAAAGCAGCCTGGAGACTAATTTACAGGCTCTGGGCGAGCAAGATGCCTGTGTCAATAACTTTTTAGAAAGATGGACAGCAAAAACTATGGACTCCAAATGCCATTTATGTTTAAGATCCTTAATTTTAAATACACACAATAGCCAGTTCCTGCTGGACGGTGCTTCTTAGCTTTACTAACTTTCAGGTTTGCATATCATATAAGAAAGACTAATTCAAGTTACTCCAAAAGTTGAATTGCAAAGCAATTCATATAATCACAATTCAATAATACACTTCTAATTAATTCTTCTGATAAACTTATTATAATGGATCTAAGTGAATAAGAGGTGGGCATAAAACCTGGAGATATGTCCTGCTCTTCCCCCACTAGGAGTGTTCTCTCTGAAAGCCTACTGGAAACTCCCTGGTCTTTGAGACCATTGGGTGTCTCCTCTGTCTGAGGGAGATCCAGACACGCATCTCCCTCATAAGCATACGTAACTTCACCATCAAACTATACTACAACCTTAAGGCACTTTTAGCAGCTTTTCCCACCCCTTTTTGCTGTGCTTAAACCTTGCCTCTCTTTAGGCTGTGACTCTGTTTGGTGTATAAATAACCGGATCAAGCACCACACCTGCAAGTTTTGGGTCATGGATCTGGAGAGAGCTCTGGCAGTTGGTAGGCAGTGAGCTGGACAGCACTGAAAATGTTCAGCTGTATCAGGAGAATACCCAGAAGTCAACATTAGGTACCAAGCGCATGCTGGTGTCAGCAACTGAGACCTTTATTGACCTTAAATTTCCTTTGTGATAGACTGCAGCTGGCCTGGATTTTGGAAGATCATAGTTTTGGACTTAAGTGCCTTAGCATGGCAGCCACTAAGACTTACAAATCCATTTGTGAAGTCTCAAGTATATGTTGCGTGACTGAGTTCTGTTTTCATGCAATGGTAATCAGTTATAATAAGCAATCATTCAGGTGAAAACTCGTATTTCATCACAAATAACAATATAACATTACAAAATGATGTCTGATATAGAATGCTCTCCCCTCATCTTGAATTAAGTTCGGAACCACTCTTTAGTATTTTTTAAGTTTTCAGACATATTGTAGTATTGGTAGAAAAGTCCCATGGCATATGTCACTCAGACTGGTAACTCGGTCGATTTTTCCAACCTACACATTATATATTGTGCAATGAGCTGCTCACCCAGCACTTCAGTGACATTTAGTGATATATGGCATTTATATGATGTCTAAAAGACACTGTTATGTGCTTATTACAAAATAATCCATATGCATTCAGGGTAACTTTCTTCCAGGTAATGTCAATTTTGGCATATAGTGCCACATCCTATGTCTTTTTGAGTAACCAACGTTTTCCAAATAGATTATGACAACTGTTTTTCACCTCTTATCTGAATCATTCCAACATATTTCATTAATAGATGGGTGATTATAGATTTGGGTACGTACCCTACATAGATTCTTCTCGAAGTAGGAACTGGTGCCTATTTCTATCATTAGATAACCAGTCATAGAACGAACAGAAAATTTAGAATACTACATCATTGTTAAGGAAATTGATAGAAAGTTGAGGGCTTAAACAGGCATTAGGAGCTTAGATATTCTTTCGGATATGGGATATGCATAGCTTTGTCAATCTGGTTTTAGTGTGAGATCAGTTTTTGAAAAGTGATTCAGGCTCTCACACTGTGAAATTTTGAAAATTCCACTCACAGAAAATAAACACTGACAAAATCACATGCAATAATTTCCAGCCTTTTTTTCTTTCCAACAAAGCTTATCAGAAGAGTGACAAACTTGAGCGTGAATGTCTTTGAGATTCAATAATGTACTAAATAATATTGGTCTTTTCAACAGTCTATCTTGTTTGCTTCAATAACAGAGCCAAAGAAAGTGAGAGGCAGCCAGATGGCCAGAACACAGCATCTTAAAGGAAAAAAAAAAAATCACTGTGAGAAGATTACATAATAGAACAAAGTAGTCCTTCTTCATTCAGAAGATCTTTGCTTTCTGAAGGATGGAAAAATGCCAGACTGGACATCTTGCATTAGAAATGTCACTATTTGCAGTAAACATGAAATGTAGCCAGTTTCAATCAGTCAATATTAACCCATCAGTCACTCCACGCTCATCCTCTGTGAACTTAAAAAGGAATACATTGACCTGTAACCCTTTTTTCCTGTACTGAACAGTGCTAGCATTCCCCCTCTGACTTGTTACAAGAGTACTCCTTTCCTGAGCTCTATAACCATGTCACAGTAATCTTCCCTCACATCTAGCTGAACACTTTCATATTATCTAGTTTAAACAGTCCTATCCACCTAGAATAAGCCCAACTGCTAGTTACAGGGAAATGTTCAAGAACTGAAAGATTAAGCTGATGAATTACATTTTTCTAAATTGCCTGCCTGTTATCTTCATTTTTAGAACTGCAAGGAGCTTTAAAACATCCAGTACTATGCTTTAGTCTCTTCTCCAAGAAATAGACAAGAAAAATGTGTCAGCATAAGGAAAAGATTATAGCAGTACTACATGTACATGATACACTATAATGGATTATAAAATAAACATAAGCTATAATAAGTAATCAGAAAATACAATGTAATTTATTCCATATCATATCACAGAAAGGCTGAGGCTGGCTGTGAACTCTGGAAGTCACCTGATCCAGTGCCCCACCGCTGAAGCAGGGCCACCTAGAGCCAGTTGCCCAGGACCATGTCCAGACGGCTTTTGAATTATCTCCAAGGAGGGAGACTCCACAACCTTTCTGGGCAACCTGTGCCAGTGCTCGGTCACCCTCACAGTTTGTGCCCATTGAACATCTGGTCCGGTCACTGGTCACCACTGAAAAGACCCTGTCTCCATCCTCTTTGTACCCTCCCTTCGGGTATTTACATATATTGGTAAGATCCCCTGGGTCTTCTTTTTGCCAGGCTGAACAGTCCCAGCTCTCTCAGCCTTTCCTCCTAGGAGAGATGCCCCAGTCCATCATCTTTACGATCCTTTGCAGGACTCTTTCCAGTATGTTCTCTGGGCCTGGCCATTCAGCCAGTTTTCAATTCACTTCACTGTCTACTCATCCAGCCCAAGTTTCAACAGCTTCTTTGTGAGGATCTTACAGGAGGCAGTGTCAAAAGCCTTACTGAAGACAAGGCAGACAATGCCCACTGCTCTCCCATCATCTATCAAGACAGTCTTTTCATTACAGAGGGTAGTCAGGCTGACTACTCCTGATGACTATCTTGTCCATCATATGCCTGGAAATAGTTTCCATCACCTTTCCAGGGATCAAGGTGAGGCTGACCAGCCTGAAGTTCCCTGTGTCATTCTTCGTGTCCTTGAATATAGGATGTGACATTTGCTTTCCTTGAGTCCTCAGGCACTTCTCCCAGTCACCACAATTGATCAAAGATCATTGAGAGTGGCTTTGCAGTGACATCAGCCAGCTCCCTCAGCACTCATGGGTGCATCCCAGCAGGGCCCATGGACTTACGTAAATCCCGTTTGCTTAAGTATTCCCTGACCTGATCCTCTTCCACCAAGGAAGAGGATCTTCCACATCTTCCTTGCTCCAGACTTTCTCTCTGGTCTCTGGGACCTGGGATTCATGAAGACCTGTCTTGCTAGTAAGGACCTAGGCAAAGGCGGCATTCAGTACCTCAGCCTTTTCCATAACCTATATCATCAGGTCCCCCATCTCCTTCAGCAGTCTGCCCTAGCCTTCTTTTTGTCACCTGTACACTTACTGAAGCCTTTTCTGTTGCCTTTGACACCCCTTGCCAGATTCAATTCCGTTTGGACTGTGGCTTTCCTAACCTCATCCCTGGTTGCTCAATGTTTCTGTATTCCTCACATATTACCTGTCTCTGCTTCTACCTTTGTATGCTTCCTTTCTGTGTTTGGGTTTTGCCAGGAGCTCCTTGTTCATCCATGCAAGCCTCCTGGCATTCTTGCCTGACATCCTACTTTTTGGGATGGACTTCTCTTGAGCTTGCATGAGGTGATCCTTGAATATTAATGAGTTTTCTTAGCCCCCTTTCCCTCCAGGGTCTTATCCTATGGGACTCTTCCAAGCAAAAAGGCCAGTCTTCTCTCCTGAAGTCCAGTGATATAATCTTATTTTTTGCTTTCGTCTCTCCTCTCACGATGCTGAGCTCCACTACCTCATGGTCACTGCAGCCAGTGCTGCCTTTGGCTTACACAGCCCCAATGACTGCTTTCAGGCATGGGAGAGAAAGTACAGAAACTCATCAGTTAGCATTTTCTATGTTTATTGATACAGTGAAATTTCCTTCTTCCTTTCTGGTGTAATAAGTTTGAAATGGAACCATATATTATTTTAATGGGAAGTTTAATTTTTCTAATATTTTCATGGGTATTTTATCCCTGTATTTTTGTTTTGACTAGCAGTTTAAAAACTTTGTCATTAACATATAGAAATTAGGTATCTTTAAAAATCTAACAAAGCAGGTAAAAATGTTTGCTTCTGGCTCAAATACTGGAATATGGAAAAGAATAGATTAGTAATGATGGTTGCTACAACAAGACCTCTACAGCTCTTTTAGACTCACATTTGTTTCCAAACTTGTCTTCACACAGGTGCTGGCATCCCTGCAGCTAAGTGGGGAGGCAGACCAAGGAACTGATGAAACTGAAAACTTAACAAGGAAAAAAGATACATTTTTAGCCAGATTTATTCTTTAATACTGTTCACTGTGATACCTGTTACTAGAGCTTGGACAAGGAAGGATTTGGATATAGCAGCTCCAGAAATAAAAGCAGCCAATTATTAAATGCACCACAGCTTTTGTTAAATGTATCTCAATAAATTTACACATTGTTTCCCCTATCCTAGCATCATCATCACAGAGCTGATACCCAGCCTGACCTATTATCAGTATGCTGTCAAAAGTGCCACAGTCTCTGACCACAAGAGTCTGTTGTTCCCTACTCCCCACCCAAACCAGACCTTGTTCAGATGAAGGAGGTACAGGACAGCTCACTGAATGACACAATCAAGTAGCTCCATAGAAAATATTGTTATGATTAGCCCTTTACTTATAAGAAAATAAAACCCAGAAAATTCATAGGGCCTTCCATTTAAAGATTTTAAAGTTATTTTAGAAGTGCCACAATGAGTAACATTATTCCCATTTTAGAAGCAATTTGTCCAGAGGTTGTGTGCCTAGAGTACCTCCCAATATCCTTACTTCTCATCTTACAGATGTCAGATCCCATGCTATTCAAGCTTCAGTGCTCTGTACTATATCAGCTCAAATCAGCACACCTGCTCTATCCAGAACTAGCAGAATACAAGCGCAAAAAACCTTGCAGGAAGTGTTCATAGTAAGATGCTGTGCTCTACAAATAAGTAGCTTACTTCTGTATCAGTTCTAAAATTGGAGAGTCCGCTGTAATATTGTGACCTGATCCAGGTTTAAAAATAAATAAAACTCCACCCAGATCCATGCAACCACATGATGATGTAAAAGCTGTAGAAAAACTAGTAAGATGCACTCCAACTCCGAAGTCAGCTGAAGTGACAACTGATGGATGCACATCCTCAGTAAAAGGGCTGACATCTTTTCCATATCCTCCAGTTGCTTTCCCCAGTCTCATCATCTTAGTATTAATATCCAGACTGAACTTTAATCAATTTGCTCTCAACCATGCCGCAGTCTCTACCAAGCTCTTAATGAGATGCTTGATCACACTGTCTGTGCAGGATGAGCTGCAGATACAAGATTAGTGCACGCTGTCGTCCTGAAAATGTTTCTACCTGTATTTCCTCACAGACTACCCTAATTGCAATTGCCTGATACTTATATTGAGCAGAACCATGACACAGAATCCCATCAAGTATCCTTCAGGGTAGAATAACTACAAATAATTTAATGATTATTCACTTGCTTATTTAATAACAAAAATCTATGCAGAAATCCCAGCGCTGCATAAAGCAGATTTTTAAAGGATATTTTGATGTCTCAAAATGTATTTAATTTAGTTGTGGCTTTTTTTCTGCTTTGGAGGATTCTTGCATCCTACTTCACTACAGTAATAGGATTATTGAGTTTAACTGCTTATGTTGGAAGATAAAATACATCCACACAGCCAATGATGATAAGACAGAATTGCTGCAGCCTGAGGGGTTACTAAGAAGCATCTTCCGTAGATTGTTTCTTACTATGTGTGGGTTGGTGTAATCAGCTCCTGTCCTCCAGCAAAATAATATCAAAAACATATCACTGAAAAATTAGTGAAAAAGAAACATTCCTGGGTGCCTCTTTTCACTGCATGCATTAATTCCCTGACATGTTTTCCTGTCCGGCTCCTCTTCTAAACGATTTATAGTTTTTTGACATTGCGCTGCTGTTATGCCCACTGCCACGCAAAACCATTCACTTTTTGAAACTGGAATGGACTGGTACTACAATGGTGACTGTGGGATTTCTCAGTGAATTTTATTTAAGAACTCAGTAATAATAACTATCAGTAATGAATATCTGCAAGACGCAGTGACAACATATAAATATGTACATACCTATCCTAATTACTATGCACTTCTTTTATTCAACATATAACTAAAAGTCTTATTTACATTATTCCATGAGACTAATTTTCCTCAGTACCTTCTGCTCTTTTTTCTTCCCTGTAAACCATTTGCTTCCTTTGAACAAACTTTTAATTTTCATGTTCTTCAACAGTCCTATTTTTTTTGCATGTCTGCTGCTGTATATACTATTATGACATAGTCAGAGTCAGTATCAGATATGTTCTCCTTTTGAAAAAAAAAAGGCAATATTCTCCTTCTAAAATAAATGCACTAAATTCTTAAAATCCGCATATATCATGACTGACTTACCAAAGAGGCTTTTAGCTGAATAATCATATATTGTCCTGTGCAGGAAAGAAAGGCAATTTTGCTACAGCTAATCTTTCACACAGCATCATGTATGTTTTATATGCTATATAATAACTGCTGCCGCTCTGCTGTTATTTGCTGGAACTATAATAGTGTTCAAAGGCCCTTACTGAGACCAGGATCCTATTACAAAAGCACTGCCAAGGGGCAAAAAAAACCCTTCAGCCTCTAACCCTGTGAAAACAGTGGAATTAAGCACAGTAATAATGTTAAGCATTTCCATGTTAAAACATGGACAAGGAAAACTGTGGATTAAAGAATGGAAATATTGCTACCCCTGTTTTGTCCATGGAGTAGAAAGTGACAGCGAACTTACGTGGTTTATCCAGGACACACATGAAATTCATGGCACAAACATGATTTTTTTTAACTTAGTAATTTTTTAAGCTAGTAATACAATTTTTTAAATTAGTAATCTTACGGATCTTCCTTTTTTTCAAGTTATTTATCAATAGATGGAATAAGATGGTTTAAGATAAAATGGCATAGAAACAATAATATTTTGAATTGTAATGCATTAAACAGGAGGATAACAAATGGATTTGTGAGTATATAGGTATCCTCACAGGTAAAATGCAACACTATGATAATATTGCTCTAAAGGGTCTTCTGAAAGCCCTTCTTTCTGAGCTCTTTCTGTGAAGCCTGAGGCTTGATTAGGAACACTAGAAGAGAGAGCAGATTGAGTAATATGATAAGAACTGTGATGAACAGGGAGAAAGGGGCACCTAGTGGAAGCAAGGACTCAAAATGGGAATGAGGCAACAAAACTGGGGCTGTCACAAACTGGAGGGAAAACACCAGAAAGAGTCAAATTTGCAAAAGGGACATGAGCTCACAGTGGCACAATCTAGTTTAGAAATTAGATTAAAATTTATGTTTCCCAAATCTTACAGTTCCTGGGCTATCAGCAAATCCTTCACAAATCTTCTTTACTGTCAGTCAATTTAAAGACACTATTGCCCCACCTCAGCTCTGAGGTGTCTAAAGACTTAGCATGAGCCAGGTGAGTATCTGTATGGTGACATACAGTTCACAGCTTTGCTTTGCTTTTTTTTTTAAAAAAAAACAAACAACAAAAACAAACCAGGAGGTCACATGCAAAAACATAGCTTAAAGCATTACTGAAGTTTCCTACACAAACTTAATAAATCCCTCTTGTGTTTTTGCATTATAATTTGGAAATTTATTTTACACAAGATTTATTCTTCCTCCAGTGCTCTCTGGATAGTCTTGCTCTGGGGACAAATCAGAATTACACAGAGTAGGATGCTGTATAATCCCTACATTACTTTTACAGAAGTTGGAAGATGTGCAGCGGTGGATGCAGTAGAAACTAGACAAAAAGAAAGGATCGTCTGAAAATTCAGGGTAATGGAGTGGTGCCCTGGATAACTGTATTCCTCCCTCTCTTGGATGTCTCACAGCCAAATCACGTGAACAGAACTTTTTGCAAGTGGTCACTACCTCTGCGTTCCTCTTTCTTGGAACTCCAGACCCTTGCTGTGGTTTGAAAACATTAAGTACCTCCACCTGCAACATAAGAAACAGGCACTGAAGGTATCCTATATTGTATAATATTAAACCATCTGAAAAATCAGCTCGTAAGCACCTCAAATTGACTGTCAAAAATAGTGGATATTTTCTAATTTATTCTGTCTCAGTTCTCTCTCTCTCTCAAATTAGAATAATAATTCCTCTTCAGTGCACAGAAGTGCTATGAAGATAAATTCATTAAGATTCGTAAAGCACTCAGACACTGTAGTGATGAGCACCACAGAAAAGCCCAGGAGGAAATTAAAAATTCTGTCTTCAGAGCAGAACTTAAAAATGTGGCATGGGACCATACACTGAACAATAACAAAGAAACAAAATGATGAATAGTTACTCATTCAGTGAGCATTATCATTATATTGTGCACAGCAGGAGCCAAGAGTCCTGCAGGGGGGGGCGGGGGGGTGGTGGTGGAGGGCAGACCGTATGTGATCAGTTAATTAAAGCCACGCTCATAATGCATGCCAAAAGATGTGGAAAAAAAGGTAGGTGAACAATCCAAATTCTGGAAATTCCAACAGTTGAGTACTTGGCTATAAATATGTGGCAATTTTTTTTCAATATACTGTTTATGTTTAATATGGAAAAAGATTAAAAGAGCTCTACCAACCTTAATTCCTTCCACTGACACGTGACTGTGGCCATAGTTTTGTCTAATGTTACATCTGATCTCCTAATTCATTATATTTGCTGTAGTGTTTTTACTGCCTCTCTCAACTCACTTTGGTGCCTCCTTTGAAATGTCTAGGATCCTACCAGAGACAACTGATTTTTTTGTAATAGTGATAAATAAAATGAATGCAGTTAAAAGAATCTCAATAAAAAGTTAATTGTACCAATCTAATACAAGTTACATGAATGAAACCAAAAATTTGCTGACTGAATTATTTGAAGAATATTAATCCCACCTGAGATTACATTATGCCTAATTACAGTAGTGTCTTTTTCAATTTAAACACTTTTAGTTAAACAAATAAAAGACTGCTTACAGAGTTTATTAAGTATAAAAAGTAGATTAAAAATTCACATTGACAGTTTGGTTTTGCCTTAGAAAGTCACCTTTCCAATTCTGTCGACATTTCTCCGATTGTCTGATTTTCTCATTGCTCTGATTGCTGCATCATCCCTTAACAAGTCAATCAGCAAATCCTGCAAGTTTCATAGTGTCCCAGTAGCTTATACCCTCTTGCTTCACAGAAAGCTTTTAATAAAACATGGGCTAAAGATTCTTAGACATATGTTTCTTTAACAATAAATTTCCTTTTTCTTGTTATCAAAAAATTCTTTAGAGGGAGGAAGAGCTATTCTTAAGATCTCTGCGGAACAAACAGATATAGGGAAGGATTTTTAATTATATGTTCCTAAATTTTTAAAAGTTATCCTCAGTTTTGCAGAATACTGGGGTTTTTACAAAAAAAACATAAACCTGGGACATCACTTTTCCTAGACAGTACTTAACAATCTTAATATTCTATCATTTCTCATACCTATAACGCAAAAAGCAAAGGTAAAGAAGGTTAAATTACTAGAAAATTAGATAAAAGTACTCCTATAGTAGTCTTGTAGTTTTATACATAACTTCATTTCACAATGAAGGCAAATTGATAAGGTATGAAGTAGATCAAGCTTAATAGCGGTAAGGTATATTTTGATTTATATATTTGAGGCTTCCTTTCTATTTAGATATGGGTTTAAAGGTTAAAAGTTAGAAATATTATAAATATGATTATGGGGAAAGTGAATTTCATTGATCCGCCTTAAAAACCACTTGGAGCTCACAAATATGAACTTTTGATTAAAAAAATATGAATATTTACTTAGTAAATATAATGAAGACATCTGTAGTTGGCATATGGTAGTTGCTGGGTTTAGTGCTCTTACATTTTTATGTTTTTCCCACATTGACAGGATGCATGTGAACATCAATTATGACTGTAACATAGTAAGAACAAAATTATAGTTGTCAAAACTGTAACAGATTTTACAAAAAATGGAGTTACATGTAATGGTAAAGTTAAGTAAGTCTGTCTCACTTCACTGGAGAAGTGTTCCATTTTTGAAAGATATCAAGCATTATTCCTAATTTAGGACAGTATGTTAACTTTACCTGAATCACTGGGCATCTTTCCAGAAGCAAGGCTAGAATGTGACAGACATAAGATCAGCCATAATTGTAAAGCTTGAAAGAGTCTGTGTGGAACCAAACGAGGAGTTGTCTGAACTCATCATCCACACCAAGTACAGATGGATCTAAGAAGACATCACGTGACAGTATACAGCATGTCATTTAGTGTTCAAGGCACCAAATACCATAATGGAGTTGGAAGTTCTCATAATTTATCTTTATTGTCCTGACAATGGATTTTAGATTTCCAAACAATTTTAGAAATCCTCTGCTCTAGATAAATTGAAATGCTCTAGAGAAGTAAACAGAAATTTCAGACACTGGCAGAAGTTTGCTAAGAAGCTTCAAGAAGTTACCACACACAATGGATGAGCTTTATCATGCCTGAATACTTCAGAAATCTCTCTTGGTCAGTTAAGTGTAACAACAGGCTCTATCCTTTTTAATATAATTCTGTAGCAACTATTCAGATCTGATTTTTCCCCTTGGACAAAGGGGAAGAGGAGGTTCAAGGGAACTCAGCAGAAACACTAATTTCTAGTATAATGCAATTTTTTGTGTGTTTTAGGCCAAAAGCTTCACTAGTAATACCTGCTGCACTTACTGTAATTTTTCTGTGTGTTTTGATATCTGGAAAACAATGAGTAGGACCTCTAGAAAGAGATTCTGTCACTATCAGTTTTGCACCTAGATCTCACACTTCTGCTGGTGAAAATTGCCACTGCTTTTTCAAAAAAGATGAATAATCCCATTGCCAAAAAAAAATGCCATTGTGATGAGGTGTAGGACAGGTTTCAAGACAAAAGAATGGAATATTAGAAATTAAATTGCTTGCCTAAATCACAATCATATAATCATAGAATCATCTAGGTTGGAAGGGACCTTTAAGACCATCAAGTTCAACCATTAACCTGACACTGCTGAAATCACCACTAAGCCATGTCCCTCAGCACAACATCCACCCATTTTTCAAATGGTGATTCACCCGCTTCCCTGGGCAGCCTGTTCCAATATGATGCAACATTCCCAACTTTCTTTCACATCCTTCTTAATGTGTGTATAAATACCAAGAGATCGAGTTTTGCTGAAAGCATGTGTTCCTTCAAAACTGGAGAATTCACACATCTGAGTCTCAAAAACAGGCAACTCACCATGTATGGGTACAGTTTTTAACTCCTGTTTTGTTACATTTTTAATCAAAAGCCACTCTTACAAGTAGACTTTCTATTTTAAAAATTCAAATGTACCCTGAATTTATAAGCCTTGGTATCCTAGGCTTGTTTAGCAAGCAGTTAATAACTACCATGAAAGTAGTCACTGAGTCTAAGCTTGTAGAGTCTGCATTACCTCGCCAAACTGTCAAAGCAGCCTGGCTGGCACTAACAGAGGAAACACACACCGAACAGTCACAATACTGGACATTTACTCTCACTCCAAAAAATCTGATTGGCAGAGCAAATGAAACAGAGGGGGAAGTTCAGAGTGTCAGTGCCCTTGTTTTTCCAGGCCTGAATATAAATAAAAACTACTCCATGTAACTCAGTTCTCTTGTCTACTAGTAAGTTTGAGCAATTATTCAAAGTTGCAGTTTGAATGTGTGAAATTTAGAGCTATTATACTTACTTTTTGTTTTAAAATACATAATTTTAAGATAGATAGAAAATTGCTCGGTCAGAATTCCTATATGGGAGGTTCTTGTACAGAAGCTTACAAGACTAAGCATTGTACACTGGTGAAGCAGGTCATATGTAATATGTTTCATAGCAAAATTTCTTCCTGATATTTCAAATGCTTACAAAAGCTGTCACAAGATATAGCACCTCATTCATATGATGGTTCTGTGGAACAGCACACAGATTATATATTTATTCCAGTAGGATGCATCCCTTCAGAGAGATCAACAATAGCAGCTATCTAAATTTGTCAGATAACAGGTGGTATCCAAGGAAAAATTCTATAATTTTACTTCTGAAGTGTAACGTAAGGTATACTGTCCTGAATCTATCAATCAGAGAAATATAAATTTTGCAAACACACATCTAGAAAACATGTACAAATTCTCATAACAATGCAGGAGTGACAGGAAATCTAAAAATCCTCTAGCTACCATAAAATACTGTTAGTTACAGTAAGATGGTGAACCAACAAAATCATTAGAGCGCAAGCAAAAAAAAAAATAAAATCAGTGGGCATTTAGTACAAATATCAAGCTTGGAAGAAGTGAAGCAAAAGGGAAGAAAAATCCAATAAAGTAGAAAATTAATCAGAAAAGAGATTTCCATAGAACGATACTTTCATGATACGTCAGTGGCTGGAAAAATGTTATCAGCAAAAAAAACCAGCATAGCTCTGGGTATGTTATGCATCACCCTGCATAGCCAAACAGCAAATAAATTATGGCAGGAAAATACTCCTGTATCATTGACACTTAGTAATTCTTTGCTCTTCCTTACATTTCCAATTTCACTTAAAATATTCTTCTTCTATATCAGAATTTGTATCAAAATATGATATTCCTTGCTGGAATTGGCTGTGTGAGAAACAAGAAGGGTTCTTCTTATCTTCAGGGATAAGACCAATAAAATGAGTATGAAATGAAGTGGTATCAAAGATTTTGGAAGCGACATTTTGTCTCTAATATATTTCTGGTCATGTGCTGCAGTGCAAAATTCAAAGGGACATACAGTTCAAGGGTACAATTTTTAAAGTGGGGCACAACAATTCGGCCTGACAGCTTAGTGTCATTAAAGGATCCCCAAAACTTTTTCAAGAGATCTCAGAATTAAAAACCACACTAACCAGTTTCCAATTTGGAATGCTTGTTAAAAGCAGATAGTCTTCACAATTTTGAATAAACTTACGCAAATTCTTCACTTCTTTTCTTGAAGCATTATTGCTATGTGTAGCTCAACTATTTATTTTGTTTAAAAGGAGCTATATGCCAGAATGGACTAAATAATTCATAACTATGGACCTCATTCCCTCAGGTGCAGCACAAAAAAGACTTCTGGAATCGTATCCTACTCTGTTAAGATTGCCTTGGCTAAACTGGTAGCATAAAGAAACCTTAAATTTGCCTTGACCAGATACTTCCAGCGCTAGGACGACTTTCTTAACACTCTAGTATGCGGCCATGGGAAAAGATTATTTATGTACTTCAGCCACTGGCTGCTGGAGCAATCCATTGGGACTGTGACCCCAAAGCCTCGTTAACAAATGAGGGCTAGATGGTAAACCCTGCTGACTCAGCTTTGCCCAAGCAAAACAGCTTATGATCAGCTCTGTTATCACTATTAGTATTATCTGCCCTCAGTAGAAAGCCTGTAACACATCAGAGATCCTGATCATCATACAGTTTGTGCATGACTAATGTTTTATGCAATATTTAATATACGAGTACGCAGTCAACATTGGACAAGATGATGTCTGCTCTCTGAGTGATGCTGACATGACGATGTTCTTCAGCAGCTGCAGTGTCAGCACATAATGACAGAAGGCAATGTATGTAAATCTTACGGGACTCACAGCCTGGGACATATTT
Source organism: Dromas ardeola (assembly GCA_013398915.1). NCBI lineage: Eukaryota > Metazoa > Chordata > Aves > Charadriiformes > Dromadidae > Dromas > Dromas ardeola. The sequence goes on from VYZM01015384.1 coordinate 174,298, forward strand.
AGGGAATTAGTAGTTGGGAAGTGCTTTTATACTACTTTGCAGAGATCATTCTGACAAGGGGTAAGTTTTAGGTCACTTCAGCATGCACAAATCAGAGTCCCTTTGAGAAGAAACATGTGAATGAGAAGCCTTCTTCCCTTTCTCCTGCCCTACAGATGTGAACACACTCTGAAACACCACCAAGGGCTACTGCAGCTGAATGTGCCAGGGAAGCATTCCTAAAAATTGAGGCCAACTGGCACAAAATGACTGCAGCTATTCTAGTTAAGTCACTAGGCGGGTCTCCAAAAGACGACCTGCAAGCAAACTACCTGTCAGAGGGGAGAAGGCCCCCATAAATTCTGACTCCCAAATCATGCCCAAGGATAATTTTGGTCAATGTTAGGCATAGAACAAAAATATGCCAGGAAATATACTAGGATAGGCATATCCAAAGCATTTAGGAGCTTCAGGAACTAGTAGCTGTGAAAGTAACCTTCCTGGCTTATCACAAGTGACTTCACCCACAGATCTGGATTGCACTGCTATTACTGTAAGTCAGGAACAGAAGACTGAGTGCACAGTTTTTACAGCATTTTTTGTTTCTGGAGGATGATCAGTGCTACACAAATTTTGGAGATTTTATTAGTAGGCATTCCAATCTTAAAAGTATTCTGGAAAGCATTGCATGATTTATGCAATCTTAATCAGATATTTATGCCTGAATTCATAGCTATCACCTAGGAGCTTGAGAAGAAAGTTTAAAAATTTAATACACAGATGGAATGAGGAGCATTTATTATACTAAAATAAGAGGTGGATTCTAAGCTAAATTTCATCTAAGTGAAATTTCATCTTCCCTTTTCTCAATAAAAGTGCAGGTGATTTTATGTGAAAATTTAAAGAATGGCTACCAATTAAATGAAAAGAAGCAATTTAGTAGATGAACAGTTGGACTTTGATAGTCACCTACGTTGGTGACCATTTTACAATTTCATGATCTTATTGCCCATTAAATCTATACATACTATCAATTTCTTCATTCACAGTTAGAAAAAACACTTACGAGTCTGACTATTTTTAATCCAGTTCACCGGAAAATAATTTTTAATTGTAGCTATCTACCAGTTTCTTCCAGAGACAGAATAAGAAAGATAAAACAAAACCCAGATGAATATACCACAAACCTTTGCAGGTCTTCTGGATAAATGTTACAGACTTTCACAACAGAGAATGAACTTTTCGGCTTGCTCACTGGTGAGACTGAGCATTCATTATCTTTGGAAGCCAATTTGTGCCAACTAAGTGATGAGATTCAAGATGAAGGAAACAAAGGATTTATTCCTGGATTTGACAATAGCTACATCTCTAAGCTATCAAGAAAATTTAGATTTAGGGAAGGATATGACTCTGTAGCTTACACCAAAGTTATACCAGATTCTCTGTAGTGCTATCCTGTGACAGCTGGCCATATGCAGATTTGAAACTGGACTATTAAATATTCATATGGCATTTGAAGATGAATGTGAGAAACATTTTTAGGTACTGCTATTGTTTCAAAAAGAGTATGAAAAAACCAGAAAGGACACAGCTATCCCTGCTTGTATTTAAAGTTACAAAATGATTTCTGTACTTCATGAAAAACAGAATTCCAGAGAAGAGAAGGACTTAGTCAATTTAGTGAAATTTTGGTTTATTGCATATAAAGACCTATCTTAAAATAAATTCCTTAAAGTTGCCACATCAAGTACTCTAAGACAAGGAGTAAGTACTGGGGGCAGTACTGTTTAATATCTTCATCAATGACATAGGCAGTGGGATTGAGTGCACCCTCAGCAAGTTTGCAGACGACACCAAGCTGAGATGACACCAAGCAGTTGATACCCCTGAGGGATGGGATGCCATCCAGAGGGACCTGGACAAGCTTGAGAAGTGGGCCCATGTGAACCTCATGAGGTTCAACAAGGCCAAGTATAAGGTCCTGCATGTGGGTCAGGGTAACCACCGGTATCAATACAGGCTGGGGGACGAAGGGATTGAGAGCAGCCCTGTAGAGAAGGACTTGGAGGTACTGGTGGATGAAAAGCTGGACATGAGCCAACAATGTGCTCTTGCAGCCCAGAAAGTCAACCATATCCTGGGATGCATCAAAAGAAGTGTGGCCAGCAGGTCAAGGGAGGTGATTCTGTCCCTCTAGTCTACTCTGGTGAGACCCACCTGGAGTACTGCATCCAGCTCTGGAGTCCTCAGTACAAGAAAGACCTGTTGGAGCGAGTCCAGAGGAGGGCCACAAAAATGATCAGAGTTGGGGTTGTTCAGCCTGGAAAAGAAAAGTCTCTGAGGACACCTTATTGTGGCCTTTCAGTACTTAAAATGGGCTTCAAAGAAAAATGGGGACAGACTTTTTATTAGGGCCTGTAGTGATAAGACAAGGGGTAATGGGATTAAACTAAAAGAGGGTAGATTCAGACTAGATATAAGGAAGAAATTTTTTATTATGAGGGTGGTGAAACGTCGGAACAGGTTGTCCAGGGAGGTGGTAGATGCCCCATCCCTGGAAACATTCAAGGTCAAGATGGGGCTCTGAGAAACCTGATCTAATTGAAGATGTCCCTGCTCATTGCAGAGGGGTTGGATTAGGTGATCTTTAAAGATCTCTTCCAACCCAACCCATTCTATGATTCTATGAAATATGAAATTCATGATTCTGAGAACTGCTACTAACAGGCAAACACACTGTAAGATCTGTACAACAAGGGCAGGGATAGAATTCAACTCCTGTGACCAACATTTATTTGTCTTAACCTTTAAATTTTTGAACTACTTTTTTCCTTTGTGGTTTGCAGCTTTATTCACTGACTATATTCCAAGTTTGGCAAGGCTTTGAATGCCTTCTCCTGCAGTATTCTTGTATCCAGGTTAGGATGTTAACAGATGCAACAACTAACAAACTGAGGAGCAGCTCTGCTGGAAAAGAGCTGAAGGTCCCAGTATATAGCAAGCTGAGCATGAGTCAGCTGTGTGCCCTGGCAGCAAAGGTGGCCAATAGCATCCTGGTCTATACTAACACAAGCACAGATTAAGGGAAGTGATTACCCTGCCTTATGCAGCATTTGTTAGAGCACATCTAGAGTACTACTGCATCCAGTTTTGGACACCCAGCACAAGAAATGTTGACAAACTGGAGCAAGTGAAGCAGAAAGCCATGAAGAGGGACTCCATCTCCCTAAAATATCCCTTTTTGGTAATCTCCTGTTAGGGCACTAATTGACCTTAGTAGCTCTGATCATCATCCTTATATGGGACCCTCACCCATGTGATGGACTGCCATCCTCCCCCACGGGTACAGGGGTTCCATTTAAGCTCAGCCCTGGGCCTTTCTGGAGCAGGGCTTTCTCTTTCTATCTAGGAGCACTGGTCTCCAGCCACATCTGTCCGTAGATCCTACCAATGATGACCTGTGGGGGTTGATTTCCTTGGGGGGCTCTATCTTGGACCTGCCCTGTCCTCATAAATTTGCGAGATGCCCTGGACTCAGGGCTGCCCTTCCTTCACTACCAGCCCCCTCCTCCCTACTCTTTCCCCCAGCACCTGCCCTTCTTCCTTCCTGGGGTGGTGACGTGGCTGGTGAAGTTCCTGCACTGCCATCCCTGGGCTTCCCCTTGACTCCCTGGACCTGGGAGATACTGGCCCTTAGGAAGCAGCTGGTCCTCACTGTGCTCTGGCACCTGGCTAGTCTTGATTACATTTTGAGGTGGCTAGATCTCTGCACTCACGTACAACTCAAACGCCTAAATACAGGTGCCTGGGAACAAGCCATCTAACCTTGTCACATGGCAACAAATACTTGTGGGGTTCACAGTTCTCATAATTATTATAGAGGGCGTTCAAGATAATAGTGATGCCATGTCTTGCTTGAACTGAGACAGAATAATAATGTGAGACATCGACACTCAGATACGTTTATTTGGGTCATCTATAGAGAAGCTGCCAATGGAAATCTTGCATTATATACTTTATTTGAAGATCCATTTAGTCTTCCTCAATAAGTAAACCCACCACAATGCAGCGAGATCAGTCTTGCTATATTTCACTCTTTTCAAGGTTAGGCATGTTGTTGCATTTATAAAATATATAAAAAGAGACTCAGATGGAAGAAACAGAATGTGTCTTTAAATGTGCTAGCCCAATTACCTAAAAGGATCATAATAAATCAGATCAAAACAATATTTCCTACAGCTGAAAAAGATTATTTTTTAGCTAAGGGCAAACACTGTTCCAGATATTTAATATAAACTAGCCAAGCAATTTCTGTAATTTGATATTTAACAGTAAGTGAGGAATGCTGATAAGCTACAGACATTTTGTTCTCGGCATTTACATCAAAAATTTTAGGGCAGTTTCTACTGAAATGGTATCAACATAATCCTAGAATATATATTAGAGCAGGGAAAAATCTTGTGTTTTACAAGAAACACTATTATGATTACATACAATATGAATAAAATAGAGATGAGGAGAACATTTATGAAACAAAGCAAACTATTTTGATAAGCTTTTCCTTTAAAATATCCTTTGCTGACTTCTGTATTTAAATAATGAAATTGAATCAAATCAGAAGCCTGTCTTATCCTGCTTTGGATTCTAGAGGGCACAATTGATTTACTGTAGTTGATTAGACAAGGGCAAAAAAGTAAAAAACACTAATCAATTTGTTACGGCTTCACCTGCAGGTGTTCAAAGCTGGAAGATGGATATCTGCCTGTTTTTCATTTGGTGTATATTGCTGCAAGCTGTGGAATTCATAGTGTTGGCTGTTGGATGTGCTCCCACTCCATCGATGTCGATATACATTGGCTTCAACATGCAGGATATCAGTACCCTACAGGAAAATCTTCCTGCTATGTGGAATAATGATCGCTGTTGCATAAAAATCCTGTTTGCAAATCCTACTGCTGGTTTTAGTGTGATTCACTGACCAAAGGTCTCACATAACAGTGTGCGTGCATGCTCATCCTTAAAAGATTGTGTAGGCCTGCCAGGGGCTATCTAAACTGTACAAAAGGGGTACAATCTGCTAAATATTTATTGAATGTCCAGTGGCACACCATGTTAGATATGCTAGGAAGCACCAGCTTAATTTCCACGGCTATGAGCTAATCAACTTGCTATAATTTTACTAGTAGCATGTAGTAGCAGAAGAGTTTCTATTAAAATCTGAGAGAGATATTGATCCCTTCTCTCTTCCCCCCCCCCGCCCCCCCAATTCACTTTCTGAGAGAATCTACTTGTTAATGTATGTATGTTTATTCAAAGACTTAACTAGCTGGTCTTTCCAGGCAAAGATGTGTGAGCTTTTATATATTTGGAAGAGGTTTGGGATGGATTGTGAGAGACAGAAACTGTGTGGCAGGTAGCTTTTTGTACCCAGTTGTTATTATTGCTGGGCTGTATAATACTTAAAAGACAATTTTACTTGTGAAATACGCTCTGTTTCAAGAAGAGTAATGATGTGTAAAGTTTCCCAGGGGACTGAGCTCCAGAAATCTAAAACAGTTTCTGGTAAGAAAAAATTCCATTTGAGAGACCTTCTAAAGAAAGTTCTTGTGTCTCTCCATAAAAACTTTAAAGTAAATAATGACTAAATTGACATTTTTTTGCTTTGGGAACTCCAGTGTTGTCTCTTCCTAAATTCTCCTGCTCTGTAGTTTGCAACAACATGGTGTTCCTCCAGTTACTCTTACTGAAAGGTACTGAAAAATATTGCCAGACAGGACAGTTCTCTTATGAAAGACAAGGGATTTTAATAAGATGTTTCTGACATAGGGGCAACAATAATACTTTGGCTCTTTACTTGAGCTCTATCTAGGTAGCAAACACAAAATTTTAAAATGTGGGGAAACTTAAACCCCACACAGGAAAAACCCTCTGAATTATGAGGGAAATGAGAGCGTGAGGAAAAGATTTATACAGGTTTTCATACTGAAATTACCCTTGGCACCAGACAGAGGTTAAAATAAAACTATGGTAATTTAATTCCACAAACCAGGTGTGTCCATCTTGTTTGTTAGGTCTAGGGAGAGATTTAGAGGAAGAATTACACCTATTGATACACTAACTCCAAGAAACACCTCTCTTCATCATTCACCTATAAAGTTGTCGAGTCACTAAACCAGCCATGGTGCTGTGGATACCAATTTATACAAACTCTTAATCACAAAAGCTTTTCCTTAAAGGAAGAACACCCAAGAAATGTGTAATTTTATAAACTCTCCCTTCTGTTTCCTGTCTGCCCTCTTGGGGATTTTCACATTAATCAAGAGGTTGACCTTTATCTTCTGCTGCTGCTTACATTTTCGAAAGACTACTATCCTTCACCATAGTAGGTATAATCATAACCTGCTCAGATGGATTACATGATCAACCTGTTCTGAAAAACATGCTGATGTCTCAAGGCAAGGGCTTAAGTTCTAGATCATGGATTAACAAGTCTTTTCTTAAAGATTTTTTTGTTCGGTTGCGGGATTTTTTTTAGGCTTATCAGTTTTGTTCACAATATAATCTGATCAACAGCTGTGTCAGCACAACCTAGAGTAGTAGCATATTGCAGCACAGGAGAAGGAATGTGCATTATAGGAGAGAGGCAGAAATACTTTACGCTGGAATTTGTCTTCAAGGTGTTTTGTTTTTGGGTTTTTTTTTAAATACACTGACAACTGTTTCATACAAATGTATGCACAGTGAAGGCCGTGATTTATTTCAGAATACAAAATAGCTTAGTATGTGCATTACACTACTGTCTCCTCCTCAAAGTAGATAAGGCAGTGAACAAATACACTGAAAAAGAGGTGGATTTCCTATCCCAGGCTTGGAGGCCTAGTATGATGCCACCAAGAAGGTAATCTCAGCCTGCTCCTTCAGGAATTGTACTCTTTAGTGGCAATAGTAGCCTGAGGTATTGCCACACTCATCCCCTTTCCCAGACTGCTCTTACCTAGACTTCTGTGTCTGAGTTGTGCTGGTCCAACTAGTTGTCTGGCTGTGTTGTTAAGCAGATAGGGAACACATCCGGTTTCAAAAAGCATAACAGGACTTTTATAAAGAGATTATGTATATTTAAAAGTAATAGCAAGACTGTTTTTTAAGCTGGGTCATCTCCCTTATCTACTTTGCAGAACAGTTGCATAAACACCTCTGGGGATGTTAGTGAGGGAATCGCATTCTGAAGACCAAGGAGGGGAACACGTGGTAGTGGAAGGATAGCAGAGGGAGCAATACTGACTTAAGGTATTGTATCCAAAGATTTCTCATCAGGAACCCAGAACCCGAGAGAAAATACCAACAGAAAGCTCGGTGTGCTTTTACTTAGGTAGACCAACATATGGCTGTCACACTTTCTTGCAGTTGGAAAATTAATTTGACTTAACACTGCTGAACTCTTTTAAGGTGGTTTCTGTACTATGTATGTGAATTATAAACATTCACACCCTTCTCCAATCCAGGTAAATAAGCAGCAAGATATAAATCCCATAACTTTCAAGGAGAGACATTTAGCTGAGACATTATTATTCCTCGAGCTGAAGAGTACTAACTAGCTCTTCAGTCAGCAACTGAAGGGGAATTTGAAACAAATTTTCACAGCATATTGCACTTTTTTTTTTACTAGTCAGGAACATAATATTACGGATTAGCAATGCTTGCTCCACAGAGCTAGCAGTGGGAAAATGAAAACAATGTGTCAGTCTGCAATGCCATCTGATGCATAGGATAAAACTGGCATATTAGGAACAGGGGCACAGTGTAATGACCTTGTATAAACTCTGTAATTATTTTTTAAATTGGACTAAGTGCTCAGGAACTTATCTATGGGACTTCTGTCCCCTTCCTTATCAGTAGTTGATGCAGTGCACCATTTAGATCCCACATTTAGATTACAGTGACTCTGTTCCAGTACTTGGGCAGTGTGCCTGTTACCACCTACTAGATTGCAGCCTATGACTCTAATTAATGATAACAGCAGTAAATTTATCAAGAATGTAAATAGTCTTAGGAAATCAGAGATTTGAATGCTTGTCCTCAGTTTTGGATTATGAGCGGCTCCTCATTACGTGCTTGTTTTTTGTATTCGGGCATTAGCAAGGATCAGTAACTCCTTCTAAGAGAAAAGCAATAGGACAAGAGGAAATGGCCTCAAGTTTTTCCAAGGGAGGTTTAGATTACGTATTATGAAAAATTTCTTCACCGAAAGGGTTATCAAACATTGGAACAGGCTGCCCAGGGAAATGGTGGAATTACCATCCCTGGAGGTATTTAAAAGGCAGGTAGACATGGTGCTTAGGGGTATGGTTTAGTGGGTTTTTTGGCAGTATTAGGTTAACGGTTGGACTTGATGATCTTAAAGGTCCCTTCCAACCTAGACAATTCTATGATTCTATGAAACCGCGACGAAATAAACTGCGACAATTAAATTGTCAATCTTTCCTTGTGTCTGCTGAGTTTAAATTCATTATTTTAAAATTAAACAGAACTTGCTGGCTTCTAATACGTCTCTAGGAAGTTCTGTGGCAGACTCCAGCTTGCACACAGCTGAAAAACAAATTGTTTATGTGCACATGTACATGTGCCTGCCTATTTGTATATGTATATACATATATATATATGTGTGTGTATATTTATATATTTATATAAGGAAAGACTGACAAATATGCTTCCTTCCGTTAATCTCACCATTTTCTATTTAGCCATGCCCTAGACAGGCAATTATTCAAAGTAATGTGTACAGGCATAGAAAAGAAATGACAGGTGCTAGGATTTAGGAAGGCATATCTGCACCATATCTTATGATTGGGAAAACCCCGTCAGGTTATTCTAAGGAAATCTCCAGGCACCTTAAACACAAAATGTGTAGTTTTAAACAGCACAACGTAGATTTGAAAAGGGTCTGAAGGCAGCACTAGTCAGATCATGGTGTTGTCATAGCAACAGACATTGAAATTCAAAATATGAAGTACAAAATGGGGGTCGGAGAAAAAGAAGAGAAAAGAAGAGAAAAATAGCAAGTAATAATAAAAATCTGTAAAAAGAATAAGAAAATTAGACTGCCATAGCCAATGACAGAGTAACTAAAATACCGTTATTCTGCATACTATTATTTGCTTTTTTTAACCTTTTCCATACAACAATTTGAAAATGCTTTATAAATATTAACAATGTACGCCTTCTAACATCCCTCAAGGAAACTACTGATGTTGCCATTTATAGACAGAAATACTGATGCAGAGAGCGCTTTGCGTAAGTACAATGTCTATGGCAGAGGTGAAAAGAAAGTTCAGCTGTTTGCTCAGCTCTGTACTCACATGCTCTTTGTTTCATTGCTTTAACATGCCTGAGTTTTATGATATTATTATCTAGATAATAGATAGAACCAGACAGATAATAGAAGAACCAGAGTAATTTTCATAATAGTGGTAGTAACAGTATTCTGTTTCTGACACAAAAAATCCAGTGCTTTAATACCCAGTTTGTGCAGGTATTTAAACTTTTTACTGTATTTCTTTACAATAATAGTGATAGTAAACAGGAAAAGAATGAGTAAAATAGTATACTGCAATTCTTTTTCCAAAGACAGTTCAGAAAAAGATACTAATTCGTGCCTAACTCATCAAGGAACTACAGCAAATCTAACTCAACAGGAAGGAATTAATATACCCTTGTTGGGGATCAAAGAACCATATTGTTGCTCAAAAGCCTGAGATTACTGGGGATTTTTTTTTCCTCAATTTATTATTTTTATCCCTCACAGACATCTCTTTACAATCTTTTATTCTGAGTATACCTCTATAATAACTTCTCTGTATTACTGACTTGTGTGAAATCGAATTCTTTAGTATATCCAGGAGATTTTTTTTTATGTTGGATTTTGCAATGACTCCCATTTTACTTTAGCATTTTGAAGGAGTGATAATAAGGAACTTTCCATCTCTCTCTTACATTTATATTTCCCCTCCAGGCATGTAATTTAATTTAAGTTGTTATCATTCTTGAAGTAATATAATGCTACAGTATTTGTCCCCTAAGAATAACTTTTATGTTTTTCAACATAAGTATCATCAGCATAAAGCAGATAACTTGCATGTCACATCCAGGAATTTTAGGCAATGAGCCATAAACAAAGAAATTAGATAAAGGTAGAAAAGAAGCATTCAAAATTATGAAAATATCCTGACTGAATTAGAGACTGGCAGAAGATTTGCAGAAAACAGAAGAACAAAAAGAAAAAAATTCTTGAAACCTAGAGCTTAACTGAATAGGACAAGAGTTTTACTATTTAAGGACCAAATCCTCTGGTATTTCTAGGGTCTTAATGGTGGGCAAATAGATAATGACAGAAAGACTGAAAATTCTCTGGTAGTTGGGAAGCCAGCAGAAATTGAAGCACCAGCTTACAAAACATGTGTCATGTGAGAGGAGAAGACAGACCCAGGACACTAAATTGAACTTCTTGGGGGATTTTTACTAGACAGCTGCTATTGCTTCAGGTAGTTGAGCCATGAAGTGCTCTGCCTGGTAGGTGTTGCGGTGTGGCACCACAGAACTCGGCATGTGTCCAGGTGTTTGCTGAGTTTCTGGGGCGGCAATTTTGCAATAAGGTCTGAAACAATGCTTCAATACCACTGTTGTCCAAACCAGCAGGTTTAAAGTAGTGATGTTGATCAGCTTTGATTTAGTATGAAGCTATAGATTTAATGCGTAGGATTTAACATGCAGGAGCAAAGAGGAAAGGCTGGAAGTAGTATGTCTGGGGATTGGCAGAATTTGCTAAAGTTCATTTTCCTGATCCTTTTTGTCTCCTTCGGATACTTTTAGGACTCAGCCTCTCTACTTCTGGAGTTTGACAGTGGGCCCTGGGTCAGGCAGAGGATATCACATATGGGGCTGTGTGGAGGAATGTGTGCAGAACCAGAAGACTAGGATACAGAAGAGAGAAAAGGATTAGCAGCTGCAGCTTGGTAGAAAGAAAGTTTTTACATTGGCTTTTAATTGCAAGTGCTAATATACTTTTAAAGCTTTTCATATTCAATTAATAATTGCACTTCTAAATAAAATTAACAATTTGATTTCAAAATAGCTTGCATATATCTACACTGTACTGTGGAGACTACAGTATAGACCTACTTTTTTCAACTTTATTTAACAAGTATCTGAAAGATTTGGGAAAAAAATCTTACTACAAAAAAGAACAAGGAATCCTTTCTTCCTCAAAAACCAAGCAGACTCTTCAGCAGTTTAAAAAATTCTAATCAGAAAACTAACGAGGAAAGATTTTTCTACCCTCATACCATTGTCTACCAGTTTTCATCAGGTTCAAGGGCCTCAGTGCCAGCTAAATTACCAAATCATAGACATAATCATAAAAGATCTTCTTCATGCACGTGTGAGCAGCTTCATTGACAAGATGTCTGCCCAATAAAATAGGTTATGTTTGAATATAGCTGAACCAAGACTGAATCAAGCCATTTGCACCTGCATTTGCCATAAAACCGTCATTGATGATTTCTTACACTGAATTCAGAATTTACATCTAAATTAATATTTTTATCCCAAATATAGCTCTGTTGAAAAGTATCCAAATGTAAATTACATCTTAAACCCCAACTTTCTACTACAATTAAATAGTTTGACTTTTTTCTCTGTTGTGCATGTAGTATTATGTAAACTTGCTTGTAACTGTATCTAGGTCTCAGCTTGCCTGGAGGTGCATTGGAAGAGGTGCAAAAGAAAGTAATTCTCATTTGGTAAACAGGTAGATGAAGGAAATCATTTCTATGAGATGTTTTGGAAGAAAAAGGCATAAATGGCTTACACAGTGGTAGAAAACTGCACACTGCAAAGTTTCACTAGTGCTTTTTAAACACGCTGGTCTAAAAGCAAATCCTGGCTTAAGAAGCTGTGGATCGGGATATGATTGCTCTGTGCACATCCTATTTTTCGGAATCCTTCCTAAATACCAGCGGCGGGCAACCCCTTGAGAAAGGATATTTATCTGTAACTCTAATCTAACCTCCTATGGGGTTCTTACGTTCTTCTGCATGTATGAAATGCATCGTGGTATCAGACCTTGTTATTGCTACTTAATTAAAATGAATTTTTAATTTGCTGTTACGAAGGACAATATACAACACTTTAACATTCATGAAGTTTCACTAAATTTGCAAAGTTAGTGTCACAATAATAACTCTTTTTTCTTTACTTTTTTCTTGTTTTATTTTTTCCTTTATTTTTTTCCTTTTCTTTTCTTATTTTCCTTTTTTTTTCTTATTTTCCTTTTTTTTTTTTCCTATTTTTCTTTTCTACTGCTCGTTACCTTTTCCTGACGCCCAGTTGGCAAGCTAACAAAGCACCAGACTCCTCATCCGTCTCTCCATAACATGCGATGCCCGGGAGTTATTTTCTGGGCATTTGCCATCTTTTAGTCGCCTACGTTTCCTTCCCGTTCACACCTGTATTCCCACGATCAAGTAATGAACAGCACGGCAATTCCCAGTACTTTTAAACCCGCTGTACGTTGCATCGCAGTGTTGTGATTACGTAAATGTTCCTTACCAGTGATTAAACCTTGAATTTACGCTTCGGTGCCCATTCTTCCTAAACCTACGGCATTTCTGGGCGTGTCTTTTCAAGCAGGACGTCGTGAGGAAAACCGTTGCTGGGAAACGGACGCACGAGGCTATCCCCGCCCCCCTCCCCGGAGCGCCACGGCTATTATCCAATCGCGCCCTCTCTCCCAGCCGGGGGGCGGCAGCCGTGGCGCGTCTTCCCTCGCTGACTGGTCGGCAGCGGCGGCGCGTCACCCGAGGAGGCGGGGAGAGCCCGGATTGGCTAGGCGGGAGAGGGGGGAGTCCGATGCTGATTGGTCCGCGCCGGTCACGTGGGGCTGGTGGGGCCGTGACGCCCACGGTGGCGGAGGGGCTCGGCTTGTCAGGTAGGAAGGTGCCGTGCGCGGCGCGGCGCCGCCGCTGGTGCTCCGCGCCCGCGGAGCGGCCCCCGGGCCGGCGGGCGG
>VYZM01015384.1:187531-228374 GCA_013398915.1 Dromas ardeola
CGGCGGCGGCTCCGCCCCGGCGGGGCAGGCAGGGCGGCGGGTGGGGATCCCCGCCCCCGGGGCTGCTGTCGGGCCGGGGGCGCGGGGGCGGAGGCGGAGGCAGGAGAAGGGCTGAGTCGGGCCGGGGCCTGCGGAGCCGCTCCCCGCCGCTGCCCCGGCTGCGCCGCGGTGACCGCTGCGAATAGCGGGGAGGACGCGCCAGCCACCGCTTGAAACTTTGTGTTATGTGCCCTCCCCCCATCACCCCAAATAAATGCACCCCCCTGGTTCTGGGTTTGTTTCCTCCCTGCTCTCCCCATGACACCGCTGTAAAATTTAGCGACTTTCTTAACTTACATGTTAGATTTAGAGCCTGGATGGACAGGGCCTTCTTAGTGCTACTGTCCTGGCCTTTTTCATGTGGGTTTTTATGCCTTGTGGGTTTGGTATCTGTGTGGGTCCTGAATGTTCATGTATTTGGTATTTGAGAGCAAAATCCCTTTTCATGTTGGAATATTTTTCTATTTTGTTTGAATTTACATAAGCATGTCCATCCTATGTGAACACATAGGGTTTTGTCATACTTTTAAACAAACCAGCTCGCCTTCTGTTTTCAGGAAGGCAGCAGTGCTTTCCAAGTAGTTGACATACGTTTTCGCCACTTTGTAAAAAGACCTGCACAAAGTGACTTCGATGCTTTGCTGTATTTTAATGCAGCTTCTTTTAACAAGTTGTAATGTAAGAAGAGTCTGGGCAACATTTGAAACTTTTTGACCAAAAGGATTTACTGGGTATTATTTTCAGTTGATTGTACCTACTAAACAATATATAATAAAGAGATGACTGATACAGTTTACTACATGTATGTGCTAGTCTTGGGAAGACTCGAGGAGGTGGGACGTTCATACTTCTAATCCATTCATAGTCAAAGCAAATTGCAAATGATGGACATACTACAGGTCGAGTTACAGTAATTATTATTGTTGGTGAGACAATGTATGTTCTCTCCTTTTATAATTTCCTTTTTGATGTGTTGAAGCAACTTGTCAGTACAACTGTTACAACTTTAAAATATATGCTTGCAGAATGTTAATCCCAGAAGAGCTGATCTTGGGGATATTTCTTTGAAGGAGAAGATAAAGTCTTGTATGTATAAGGTTACTTTTTAACTGAGCAAAAGCTCTTTTAGCCATCACCAAGATCCTTTCCTGCTTTCCTGCGACTATAACTTCATGTCACAACTGAATCTTTCAAAGGAAGGTTCTTCTTCAGTAGGTATTTGGATTGCCAGTGCATAAAGTGGTGATGTAGGATTCTGAGGAGACACTTGAAAGTTAAGACAGGCCAAAGAAGGGTCGGGAGGATTTTATAGTAAAGTGATTCAAAGGAAAATAAGGCAGGTTTTTGTTAAGACAAGAGGAGAGGTAACATTTGGTTCACTCAAATAAAGAGATTTAACATGGGGAAGCCAGATCCAGCTATGTTGGGGTTGCGCTGTGGTTAGGTAACGTAGGCTGTATTTCCATGCTTAAAAATGTTCTTCATGCAATGGAGAGGAGAGGTGTTTGGTGATAGGAAGTGGGTTCATGCTAGACGCGAGTCTGGGGCGGGCGTCTGGTGGTCCATTCGTGTTGTCCATGCGGAGACCCCCACCCGGCTTCCCCCCGCCGCTTCCCGGTGTTCCTTCAGCTGGGAAGCTGCGGGGTAAGGGAAGAAGGTATGTTGCCGTGTCAGCCTGAAGGCGGAGAAAGCTGGCGGCGGTCCCGGAGTTGCACCATACAAGGAGAAGGGCTAGCAGCATGAGGTCATCACTTCGCAGGGAGGAGGGTTTTTTTTTGCAGTGTGTGGGAAGTGGGTCTAGGAAAAGGAAAGGGGATTCTTTTGCCTGGGGGGAGGAGGAGCAACAGCAGCAACAGGAGAAGAGAGGAAAGCCTAAGTTCTTTCCAGCAGGAAGTAAACTGCATATATGCTCCTATCTTAAGATAAAACTGTCCACTTAGTACTGTCTTAATTATATAGTGTTGATGTATTTGCCTTATAAAAAAGTATTTCAAAGACTTAGTAGAGAGGTTTATTATAGAGTAGAGATGATCTGGGATTTGTTGTTGAGTATTCGCCATTTTATTAGGGAGTTAAAAGAGTTTAAAATACTATGCATGTAAATACACCGCAAGTTTCTGCTGTGTAACATTTCCTGTAACATAGGTAACTGTAGGATTTCTTTGGAGAGATTTATTTTGGAAACTTTTTTTAGTAATGAATCAATGGAATTCGTAGCTTTATTTCCAGTTTTGAGAGAATATACTTACCTTTCTTTTTAAGAGCTATGTGTGTGGTTGGTTGTGTACAGTGCATAGGGAATTTTGGAAATGGTTCTTAAAAAGAAGCAAGGGTGCTTCTAAAATTAATTTTGTTTGTTTGTTTGTTTATTTTCCCCCCATTTTGTTTCTTTTAGGACAACTTCATGGGATCCAGGATTTTGATTCCTGTCATTTCATAGCATGAAATCATATTTGAGAGCATGGCTGTAATCTTTTCTAATTCCTTGTGCAAGTTTAAATGCAGAGTTTGGGTTGGTTTTGAGTATGATGAGTCTGAAGTAACAAGAATTTTTTCAGTCCTGTGTGTCTCCCTGATGATGATAAAAATAAATTCCCAATAAATTAGGACTTAATGCTGTTATTAATCTAAGTGTGTGAATTGTACTTCATAACATCATTCTACTTCGGATCTCAGATTACCCTTTGCTCTATAGTAACCAGCTTCCTTTGCATTGCTGCCTTTCTGCACTAGGGGGAAAAAGCTGGGTGGTTTAACCACGTACAATTTCAAACTTTCTTTCCCACATCTGACCTTCTTATTAACCATCACGACACACAGATGAGTGTCATAGCAGCATGCAGAGGCAACTCTCCATACTCATAACTGTACTGTGGTTCAGTGGCTGTTTTCTGGCCAGTTGTGCAGGTTTGTCAGAATTCCTGATCTTTGAAATGTATTAGTTGGCTTGTTAGAACACAGCTCTGGCTGCTAAGTCGTGTCTACATTGTGAACTTGCACCTTGAGCAGCGAGGTTATTTTGTTAGGCTTTCTGATATGGTTGCTCTTAATTTCTGCCAAGGAGAGAGTTACCACTCGGGACAAATCTTGCTGTTGTGTTGTTGATAGCATGAACGTGGAGTAACAGCAGTAGTTGCGTACTGTGAGATGTTTCTGTGATGCAGCTCTCTATTAAGATGATCACATGAAACTTTAAACTGTTAAGGGAGAAATAGAAACATTGCATGTATACTCTTAATCTGTCCTTTAGGTATGCTTTACAATATTGCTTGCAAAATACTGTAGTCCATTTGGAATCCTGTCTTATTTAGTGCTAGTAATGAAAATACTTAATGAATAACTAATTAATAGTTTATTGTGAATTAGGCATTTTTCTGTATGGTATTCAAATTTTGGTCTGAAGACAGTCCTTTTGCAAGCCCTTTTGTAATTGTCATCATTTGATCTTAGAGTCCCACAACCTTTTTTTCATATTATGGTTTTGGAAGCAATTTATTTTAACATGAGCAGCTGAGACATTAACAAGTTAAGCTTAAGCATCAAAATAAATTACCATAATTAAGACCTAATGAAAAATCAATTACCTTTTAAGTAGGAGCAACCTGTGAAAAGTTTGTGAATTCTTGCATATTATGTAAGCACTCTTTGCCAGAAGCAGAAATGGAATCCAGAATAGTGTTAAAGTGCATTAGTCATGAGCCCTTTGTTCCCTGAAATTGCCTGTTTAGAAACTGGGAGACATACAATTACAGCAATGACCGTGATAGAGTCGTGATGATGAGCCCCTCTGACAGAATGCTGAATCATCCCCAGAGCACTCCATCCTCTGTAGTAAATGAGTCAGGCTTTTATGGAGAAAAGCACGGTGGAAGTAATTACTTGATCATATAATATATATTCCAAAGAGGGTGGCATTTAGGTTTTCATCCTCAATTTGTGAATCTCTTAATTTTGGTACTTGATTTTCTCAACTTTGCTTCTTTTCTCCAGCTCTGTTTATGCCTAACTTTTCGCTTTAGAAAAATTGGAAAATCTTATTCCATACATTGGCAGCATATTGTGACTTACATGGTTCATCATCACATTTATAATGTTTGCCATTTGAACTGAGAATGCCAGTAATAATTTGTTTTTCTCAGCACAAAACAGACCAGAGTGGGAAAGTGCATAGATTTAAGAGTTACTTAATAAAGGCAGGAATAATTTTATTGAATATTTGGTGCTGTAATGCTCAGACAAATAACATATTAATAATGGCTCAGCTGGTGGAGGTTGCAAGCTGCTGGGCTAGTAAATCACAAAATTTGCCCTTGGTGAACCTATAAACAAATAAGATTAGGGTCTTAGGATACACTTTCTTAATCTTTGAATACCTAAAGCTTGTCCTGTCTGTTACTGGATTGTATAGATTTGTTAAAATCTACTTAATATGGTGTACTGTCACTGTGTCTGTTAAAATACAGCTTTTGTGAATTATGCAAAAGCTTTCTTTAATGTTTTGGGTTTCTTTCAGATAGCATCTGACTTCCTGGTTTTGGCTTCTACTTTGAAATGTTCACGAATGTAAAATAGTACCCCACAGTATTTGTATCTCAAGTAAGTTCAGGAGTTCCAGATAAAGGGTGCAGTCAAGTGAAGTGGCTAAGTTTTTAAAAATGTGAAGCTGAAGCGCTGTAAATAATGGTATTTTAAAACAATTGTGCTATCTCTCCAGGAACATGTTGTGAGAAATGCTTTTGTAGCCAATTTTAAGGAAAGCCATATGACTTTGGAGTGCTATTTTACTTATTAAAAGATATAATGCATGGAATCAGGAAAACACACACTTGTTTATTGTTGGTAGGAGTGTATTTGTGGTATGTTGATGTTATGAATGGTGTGTTTGCTCTCAAGGAGGATCTCCCTTCCGTAATTTCCATAATATGGTTGTTTACCAGTTGAGCAAATGTGATAACTGAGGTTCATCAGATAGAAGGAAATTCCTGATTTGCCAAATACAGAAAAATGTTAGCAGTTGATATGCGCGTCTGAAAAAACAAAGAATTGTAGAGTTAAAGGTCTGTAACAAAGATAGAGGAAGGCCTTTTAATACCCAGTTCTGCCTTCTGGATTAGATGAATGTTGAAATTGGAGTGAGAAGTCTCTCATCAGTGAATGTGTTAAGTAAACCTGGAGCTACTATTTTAACGAATTTAATTGGCATCTAGATCACATAAATTATCTAAATTACTCTTTTGTATATGAGAAGGTAATTACACACATCCTTATTGAGGTAAAAATCTCAGTTGATCCAGTCCCTGTCTCCCTCCGCAGCCTCTTAGTTTTCCATGCTGCATGCTTTCTAACTCTGCTTTTCTGGAGCCATCTGGTACCCTCTGAAAGGAAACCTGCCCACAGCTGACGGGATTGTTTTCTCCAGGCTTTGCTGCAGCCACAGTACAGATGCACACTGCATCAGGTTTGTGTCCTATGCAGAACAGTCTTCCGGAGGTATTCTATTGCTGTATGCCCTGTGTCCTCAAACCTAAGGCTTCATGTTTCCACAAAGCATGCAGTGCATACCCTGCTTATCATGCTGCTAAAACATCATTCTGATGGGTTGTGACATGGTGATCCCTTGTGCTCTAGTATTTCATCACCAAAGTCCTCCCAACCAGACTTGGGGACCCTAGTGGAGGTGTAGGGATTTGCAGTGTGGATGCGGTTCAGCTAGTGAAAGCTGCCATTTCCAAAGCAGTGATTAAGCAGATGGTTGTTAACATTTGAGTATTACAGTAGGATGGCTTGTGTCCCTCTAGAGAATTTTTCTCAGATTAAGTTGGATTTTCAGGTTTAAACATGTAGTCAGCCAAGTTCCCTTCAACTGTCTCAGAGTACAGTAAGGCAAGAATTCTGAGGGACCTAAATAACCCTTGCCTACAATAAAAACATTATTATCATCCTTCCATTTTTATTTTATATTTTTTTCTGAAGAATATAATGAACAGTGCTACGTCCTGAAGAACATGGGCCTCGTAAATGAAGAGTTAGCTGCTTGGTATAATTTCTGGAAATAATACTTTTCATATGCAGAATGAAGGACTGAGGATAAAAAAAATATAATCTGTTGCAATAAGATCAGTTAGGCTGAATCCTATGTATGCAAATAAATTTCCATGTGAAGAGTCCAAGCATACGGTTTTTTGCCCATATGCACTTCAGTACCATTTTTCCAGAGACCTGGGAGGTTAAACATCCACAGCTTTTAACTGTTTGTTATAATGTCCATTAATTAAAGCTTGATCCATTTATACGTTTTCAAATTAGAATAATACCCTTCAGAAGGAGTGTTCTTTATAACTAGGAAGGCTGATGATACCCAAACAAAACTTACTGGATTTAAAAAGATAGGGTAGGTTTCTTTATGCATCTTGAAAAGTTACCCCTAGTAACTGAATTAAAATTAAAATTTGTTATGCACTTCAAGTGTTTAAGAAGGTGCAAATGCATAGTTAAGTCATCTGTCTCTGTGGTGACTCTACCTTTATAGTGAGAGTAACTGTATCCCATTTAAAGAGAGAGTTATTACAGTGAGTATCTTTTAGGATATGGTGTGTGCAAAGGAAAAACCATTCAGCTCAGGAGCAGCAAAGACAGACTTGAGGCAACGCCATTCACTCACCCACACTGACTGCAGTGTAACAGTCTGGAATATCAGCTGTTGGGAAGGACTTTTTTCCTCATGGACCCATTTTCCTCCTGGACTGCTTTTCTGTACAGAATACTGTGTAATTGAACTGCATTAAACGTGTTACAGTGGTGCCAAGGAGATAAGTGACCTCAAGAAGACTGAATGAACAGTGCGTTAACTAAGTAGAGGGTTTAATGAACCAGAAGGATGTAATTAGTTTAATGAAGGAGGAAAGAAGAAGCAACATCCTCATTGCTCTTCGAATTTCTTTTCAAAGAGCGATAAATACTTGGAACTAAATTATGTTTCTCCTGAGGAGACCAGTATTGTCATATACTGCAGACTAATGGCAGATTTTTAATCTAACTGTTTGGCTGCAGCAAGAAATTCTGGCTGATATTGGGCCATAGGAAGAAATTAAACTGCCTCTGGAGTTTTAAAAGTATTTCACATCCTGTGGATTTCTGTTCTTCTATGGCTATCCTTAAATCTCAGGAGGTAATACAGTGCTTCTGGAAGAAGCTTCTACCAGTATTCTGGATTTCTAAGTTGGGACATGCAGTGGCAGCAGCTAGAAGAGTTTTGGGACCTGAAGTCTTTTTTGTGATGATGGGAGACCTCAGTACTGTGTTAGTATTTTTCCCTCCTCTGTCTTCTCTGAAGAGGCATTTCAGTGGGTGACCTCAGGACTGAGGGTTCGCACTTGGATTATTATTTTTTTTTTGGTGTGTTTTCATTCTGACTTGACTTGCCATGTATTTATCTCAAAGCAGATGAATATCAAGATATGATATGTTACCTTCAGAGGTTTTTTTTTTTCCCAAAGAAAGAAGACTGCTTCCTACCTTCAAAGTGGAGAAGTCAGCATCTAATGGAATGAAAGAAATCAGCAAAGAAATAAATTAACTGTGCATAGATCAACAAGGCTACCACAGCTGCTTTTTGATTTCAGCAGTGACTCTTGCTGCCACTTTTCCTGGCAGTTGTTTCCATTTTCCGTATTCATCTAAGACAAGAAATCTCTTAAAAATGCAATACTTTGGTTGCCTTTTGTTGCTCTTGTTTGTTCAGAAATTCCTTTAATACACTGTATAATATACACTGTAAAATGAGTCTGTGTCACTGATGTGTGTACATAGTTTTCTTTTCAGTTTGTGGCCAACTGTCAGTCATTTTTGCGTTGTATGTTTCTTTGTATTTCTGTAACAGTCCTGTCCTTCAGTCTGTAGAACTTTTAACGGGGTTGTAGATACCAGAGTCCAGTGTCTGCCACATGAGAATCATTTTTATCAGCCTCATCCTCCTCAATCCGTTTTTCTCGTAAGATCTAGTGTGGAGATGAGTGTTTCAACACTGCACAATTGAGAGTTCAGTGGAAACTGGTTGGTCAGGTACTCTCTGTTGAGACCGTGCTTTTCTTTGGCTTGCCTGGCTGCCTGGAACTTAATTTAAGGGAAGTTTAATTCCTGGAAAAATACAGGAAGGAAAGCTTTCTTGTAAGCATGTGGAAGGTAACAAGAATTAGGTGCATTTACTCTCTGAAAGCAAGGCGTGTGTGTGTCTGTTACTTTGTATGCAACACTGCCATTTTCAGAGCTGATACGAGCACAGCAGTGAGTCCTGAGGCATGGTGGCAGAGTGTGACTTGTGGCGGTCAGCCTAGCTCTGCTCTTCCCAACCTGTGGCTGCCTTCACCTTCCGGTACACTTCTGCCTGGTGAGATTCAGTCTCCAGTATCTGCCTTGCTATGTACCTGTGACTGTGAGGCAGGAAATTCTACAGGATGGAAGCAAAACTGGTTGAGTAACTTTGCCTGAAGAGCACTTACTGCGTGGTTCACTACCAAGTGGCAGCTCTTGCTGTTGCACATTTTTCCCAGGAGACCTGAGATGATAAAATAAAGGGCATGCTGAGGAAGTTTTCAGGTCATGGAGAGCTAGGAACAACTGCAGGTGTGGTCGAGAATGGAATTACCACCTTGGCAAATGGGAGACATGTGGAACAAAGCAGGGTGTCAGTGAGTAAAAAAGCAACATACTGTCTGTAGGCTAGACTGCATGGGTAAGTGATAGGGAAAGAAACGGGGTCAGGTGCAGTTCTATGGAAAAGAAACTGGAATTTTTGGAACACAGACTAAGGACACAGTGTCATGCTGTTGGGAAGAGGTGAAAGCATTTGGACAGGAGCTCAAAAGTAATTTAAAGTAATCTCTCTGCTCTTCTCAGAGTTGGTGGGTCCTACAGTACCCCAGTGTTTTAGGTTCTGAACTCTGAGTGAGATAGGGACCAATTGGAGGACGTTCAGAAGGCAGCAGTGGTCTAGAAAATGGTCTAAAATGAAAGAAGGAAAGAATTAGAATTGCTTAGTCAAAAAATAGGGTATTCCAATTGCAAAGAAGTCGCTAATTTCTTCTCTGTTTCTCATTCATGGGGTGGGGAAGGTGAGATTTGGTCATTGAGAAACTTTTTCCTTGTGCTAAGGGCAGGGGAATACTAAACCAGAGCCTGAGAAGACTGAGCCTTGACAAAAATCTTTCTGCCATAGTTAAGTGTATGTGGTTCTTTGGTGGACGGGGAAAGAATTAGATGATGTCTTCAGATTATAAGCATTACACCTACATGATTGTTAGTGACTTAGTTCTATCATGCCTATTACTACCTTTTTCACATGTGAAAAGAATTCCAATAGGTAAATGAAAACTTTGTATATCCAAACAAGAAAGTGTATTTTGTAATTCTAGGCAGAGGGTTTGAGAGTTGTTTTCTGGGCTTTTATCTGTTTTTGGTGTGTTTTGGTTTTTTTTTTGGTTTTGTTTTGTTTTTTTTGTACTACTGACAATTGTAAATCTTCTTCTTTGATGGAGCTCACTGCTTCTTATTTGCATGTGTTTTTAGTAAGATCACAGCTGCAAGAGCTGCTAGGGAAAACCATGGTCTTTGTACAGCTGCAGGGGTAAGGGAATGTGAGCGCACTGTGTGAGGATGTTTGTTTGTGATCAAGTGAATTCCGTCTAACTCAGTACTTGCTACTGTCAGATAAGAAGGGGCTGTTGGCACAAATGTAGAATAATAGTTCCTGTTCTGCTTTTGCAACTTAGAGACCTCTTAAGATGGAAGTTCCGCAGTTCAACAGATTTGGGTTTTTTAATGAATTTTTATAGTAATTTTTGAACCTGTTTGCTACTTGGTCTCAAAAATGTCTTTAGGTATTGAATTCTCTCATTTAATTATTTATTAGGCAAAGAAGTACTTAAGAGCAACTTTGTAAAATTTCATTTGATGTTCTCATGTTCTACTGGGAAGCACTTCAGGCATCTGACATATCATGTCACTGTGTGCTGTCATGATTATTTTTTTGTGTTCTTTGATCTGACACCCCGTCATGCTTATCTGTTTTGTGAGCTAAAAAATTCCCCTTACTTTCTTTGTGCAGAACCTGCTCCATACGCTGATTCATATTACCTATACTTTTTTGGTATTTCATGTTCTTAATGAGATAGAATAATTTGAAAGTACAGGAACATCACGGATGTATCAGCAGCATAAGAATACGTTATGTTCTTTCTTCCCTTCATTAAAAAAAAAACTCTGGTATTCTGGATGATTCCTAACGTGACCACTTCAAAGCACCGAACAAATGTTTTTGAAGTTGTATGTTCAGAGACTGCCAGACCTTTTTCTGGTAGTGGCATTAAATAACCTAGAGTTCTCTCTCCCAGTGTTTTACATTGCATTTACTGACATTTGACTTCGTCTGTTGTTTTATATGCTTGTTGCTCAGCATTCTGGGGTTCTTCTGCAAATTTTTTAATGATGTGTCAGTTTTGCTCATAATAATTTTGTATAATTTGCAAACTTAAGCACAGAAGATACGTGAAGTGACAGATATGCAGGTGACCTCTCTGAATAGCAGCCCAAATCCTGGCACAGATTCTGGTGAGGCTTCTGACTCTCTCCCTGTGAATGTCTCTTAAGTCTTACCCTGCAAGGTCTTCAGTTCTGTAAAAACTTCTACTAGAGACATCAGCAGAAGCTTTTTAGAAGTCTTTTGTTCATGACCACTTCCAACACCTTTATCCACTGTATCCTGGATTCCTTCAAAGAGCTCTTCAAGTTGCAAATCATGACTTTCCTTTGCAAAAGCTGCATTGTTTTTTTCCCCCCCTATTTTTCCAGTCTACAAATTCTTCAGTATGGTTTTAACCATCTTGTTCAGTATGGAAGTCAGACTGTGTTCGTTGTGCTTCTCCTGATTGCCTTGTCAAGCTCTGAAAAAAACTTGATATATTTTCCACTCTCCATTCCTCTTTACGTAGGTCACCATAAGCCTAATTTTTTGCAGAAATAATAGTTTGGCAATTTCATAATTGATGCATTAACACTTCAGCGAGTAGTATCTGGCTCTGGTGAATTCTTACTATTAATTGTTATTTTTAATGCTCCTCTGATGCTTCATTTTGAGAGAATGCCTCATATATCCCCAGTCTAAAGAGGGTCTGGTGTGGGATTGGCTCTGACTGTCTCGGCAGTAATTTCAGAAAACAACAGATCATCTAGGTTTTCTGTTTTACCCTTATCTTCTTTTCACTCTTTCTTTTTTATCTTCATTATGTAGTGGTTTATTGCATTGAGGTAGCAAACGGTCTGTAACTATCAGATTCTACTATGTTTGAGCCCAGAAATTTGGTAACATTTTACTGCTTTATTACAGATGGCTGTGTAGTTCACTGGCAAGCTTTTATAATACTTCCCTGTACTAGCTAGTGTACGCCTACCAATTAGAGCAGTACTGGACTTGTTTTACCAGTTTTAAATTCTACCAGTGACCCGTATGCAGATGAAAATATGCACATAAAAAAACGCAGTAGTAATGGCAGTTCTGAGGAAAAATTGAGTTTGCGTTTTATTTTTATATTGACAGAATTCTCCATTCTAACATATGGATAGAATAGTTCTTTAAAAAAGGAGGTGTGGTTTTTGTGTGCAGAGAGCAGAAGATACAGCTTGTGCATGTTTAAGTGGCTCCAATCTGTTGTTTCATTTAATAAATGGAATTTTCAGAAGGGGTTCATTTTACCATGTGCAGTTCTCTAACATCTGCTTGAAATCTGAATGTGCCCAGGTGCTGGTGGTAGCTTATGTTTTACTTTCATGAGTCCCATTTGAATCAGGAAAAGGGGTAAAAATAGCGTTTGTGTCCAGTGGTACTCTGGTGTTTCCAACTGGTTTGTATTTGTGATGGGAGGACTGGAGCCAAATTTACTATGTTTTGCTCTTGCTTGTAATTTTTTGCTGGTGAAGACTTTCTCTTGGGCTTTGCAACTTTGCAACAAGTATTTTTGTAACTGTTAAAAATGTGGTAAATTTTGTAATACTTCTAGCTTGCTGCATTTTTTTTTTCTCCTTTCTTATCTGCTTGCATAGCTGCTGTTTCTTTGCAGTGACTGAATGTAAGCATCACTTACAGTCTTTTCTATTTTTGGTCATGGAGAATGGAAGTTTTGTATTTATATTAGGCAGCACTTTGTTTCTAGAAGGTCACTAAGTAACCAGAAAGGAATACTAAATAATGTCTGCTTGAATGTGAGCTAAAACTATCCCTTCGTAAGATTTTATAAAAGTGTCCATGATTAGTGCTTTGTTTTAAATCATGGAGATCTGCAAAGTAGTACTCTTTTCTTTACCCTTACACACTGTCTCTGTCTTTCAGTTTTGCTTAATGTGTCTTTTCTTACAAGGGCATTGCTAAACCAATATTGAATGTCTCATCTAAAGATTTAACTTTAGATGAGACGTTCTGGAATAAGATTGTGAATGAACACTTAACATTGGTCCAGATGTAGCTTATACAGTATACCTTGCACTGGTAAGGTCTATGCAAAGTCTGTTTCTAATTATTTTTTATATTTTGTATTTTTTATACTTTTTTTTAATATAAAACCTCAAAGATCCATCCTTCTGCTGCAGTTTGCTTCACCTAGATTGCAGTCCAGAGTTACAATTTGAAATTTTAGTGTTGGAGTTGTCTTGACCTTCTGACTTCTTACTATTCTAGATATTAGAGTAATTAGAACCATACTAGAAATTTCTGTGTCTTGATTGGACCCTTTCTCATGTTGCCACTTCTTTTTTTACAGTCTAGTGAAAATACCTCTGCTGAGTTTGTCTTTCATATAATGAATTTTTGTCTTCCATGCATTTGTTTTCCTTATTAATGGGCTTCCTTTTTGTTTTATCAAGGACAAAGTTCAGAAATAAATGGAATGATCTGATTTTCCAGCTACAATACACCGTCATAAGAAATTCCAAGAAATTAAAAAGAAAAATAAATTTGGTTACATATGTAGAAACAAAATTATTTCTTCCCTCAAAACTGTGTGTGTGAAGTGAGTTGCAGTCATTTGAGAAGTCTCCTTGTTTGGTTTTCTTGAACTCTGTCGCTTTTAAAACAAAAATCTGGTAAAGATCTGTAAATGCAAAGCAACTTACTGAAGTTTAAGTTTTGCAATGTGTTTTAAAATGCGGAAATGATAAAGTTTGATCTGTTTTTCTTTCAGAGTCCCCAGAAAATAAAAGTATATTTCAGAACGTGAAAATCAGAAGAAGTAGCTGCTGACATAAAGAGAAGTCTACTAAAGATCATTTCTTGAGGAAAATATTTTAAGGTATATGAGCTATGTTTTGCAGAAAAACCTTCCTGAAAATAAGCTGCCTGTTTTGCCTTGAGTGGACTAATATTTCAGACCAGTTTTGAAATGATTGGACTAGCTTTAGATTACCACTTTGGATGTTTATTGATGGCAATAACTTTATGGAAGCATTAATTCAGCTAGTTTATGTTGCATACATTTCACATCAAATGCATGTATAGATAACATGTGGTTAGTGTAAACAAATGGTAGGTAAAGCATGTGTTTTATGTTTCATGGTCTTGTACATTCCAGGAGTAGATCCTACACTAACAGAAATGTCAGTTGTTTAACAGTCTAATTTTTATTTAAGGTGTAGATGGAGGGCTAAGAATGATTTATTTCAGTGTTTTAATTGAAAATAACTACTATAAGCCTTACATTCAGGAGTTGAGATGGACTGTCTAATGAATTGATCAGCTGTTATAAAATTGCTTTTATATGAGTACAGAAGCCTTGAATTTGAGGATTTGTCTCTTGAGTCCAAGTTCTCTTCCTTTTCTGATTTTGCAGTATTCTTAATGTTTCTAGAAAGGGTCTGCAAAATGTAAACCATGCCAAGTGATTTGGAGCCCATGTAGACTTAGGAGGAAAGGAGCTGACAGCAGATCAAGAGTGAGTGTGATGCGCTCTGCATACTGTGCCCATTCCAAATTCCTCTTCCTGGAGGGGCCAGATGTGTGCTGTGCTTTCCTGTTCTGAATTTAACTGAGGACCAGGTCTGCTTCTGGTTTGTGGTTTTTTTTTTTTTCAAGTTGTCTACCTTGTCATCGATATTATGAAACACAAGTTCCAACTGATGTGTAGGCATCTATCAGTATTTTAAGATTAGCAGTCACAGTCTTGAATATGTTTCATGAAAATATATAACAGAAGACACCAGCTGTTGTAAGTGTAGGAGAGCACCCTGGGAAAGTATTGCTATATAGATGCTCTGTTCTTTCCTGCTCGGTTGATGTCAGTCAGTCAGACATGCAGGACCTTTGATCTAACACAGTATGGCCACTCCCGTGTGTCAAGAGTGGCAATCTTTAAATAAAATGTAGATTGGCTATGGAAACTGCTTTTTTCAGAGTTGTTGCTGGAGTCCGGGAATGCTAATGCTGGAATATTGGTCTTATTTGCTGAGGGGAGTGTTACAGTATTGAAGGATTATGTGGCTGTTATTGAAGTTTCTCGCTGTCATGCTGACAAAATTTAACATTGCTTTGTTTGGTGTCTGACTGCACAGCTGTGGTGGTGGTTGTTGAGACAAGTTGTAAACTGTCTTCAGTAACTATATTTAAATTTAGAACTGTTCAGGGTCTGGTTGGGCATTCACAGTATGTTATTAAATGTACATTGAGTGTTTACTTCCTGTCAGTGATTAGTTTGTTATTTTGAGAGCGACTCTAAAAGAAAGTCAGTCTTACTGTCTTGAAATCGGCTCTGAGACATATTTTAACTGTTAAAGCTTAACAAATATTGATTGTCTAATTTGCATATCCAGTAATTTTTATAGTAACACATATATCACCTTTCAAAATAAAAAAAATAAACTAGCTGAAACTTATTTGTCCTACTTGATGTCACTGGGATTTTTTTACTTTTACAAAACATGTTAGAATTCAGTTTGAGACTTCACTGGCATGTTAAATTACGCAAGCATTGTTCATGTGTGGAAAAAGAAATAAACCTCATGGGTATTTGCCAAAAGTAGGAAAGATCTCTTCACAGTAAGAGTAAGCAATTCCTGAAAGTTTTTTTCTGTAGGAATTTAGAATATCATGTTTTTATTTTCATCTGTTCTCCATCTAGACACTTCAAAATGTGATGCCATCTCTGCGTTTTTACTTTAAGATAAAATATTCTCCCATGTTTTTTGGAGAAAGACTTTTTTTTTCTTGAGAGAATATCTTTCACTCTATATTTTCATCTTTTCAGCATTGGAGTAGGAAGTATGTTTGTGTCTCAAACTCCCTATATCTCCTACTGGTTCCACAGAAAATCTTTTCTGGGTTCAGATTTTGTTCCACTACTGAATTTTCCCAGTAGTCTCTGGTTGTAAAATCTGGGTGGGAATCTGTCTTTGTCTTACATGTTCAGTTGGAGCATTGTAATGTTGTAAGGTAAAGCCAGAAAATGGGACTATTAGTATTTCTTCCATAATCTAGTAGCTGTGAACATGGGGAAGCACAAGGAGGATCACACCACAAATAGCAGCCCAACTTGATCGCTGTCCTTAAACAGCATCTCCTGGTGCCATGATTGGAGACAGAGTGCTGATCTAAATGGAGCATTGTGCCCAGTTGATCATTGTAGGTCCCTTCTAACTGAAATATTTATTGGTCTGACCTTTAAGGCAGCTGTCAACTCATGTGTGCGTACTAGGGACATACCAAACTTGGAAAAATACCTGTCTGTATTGGTGCCAGGTACTGGCTTTTTGAACACTGGCCTTTTGAAATACACTTGTGCTTTTTAAGAGTGTTTGAAATACAGGTTGCATAGAACACGTCTATTCCTGTGTTTGGTAATTCTTACAGTTTTGACTTCAAGTAAGTGACTGTGTGATCTGTGCTGTCTTCAGTTGTTTAAAAGTGTCAAAAAATGTTAAAGTGTTAAAAAATTAAAAGTGGTTTTAATTAAAGGTGTTGTTTTCTAGCTTATTGACAGTTAAGTGGCTTAGGTTTTGAATACTTGTTCACCACTTCTTTGCCTTCACAATATTGGAGCATTTGAGTTTTGCTGAATGTCTTGATTGAACATTTTATTAATTTACACGTAAGGCGTACTGAGGCTGGCTTACCCAGTTGTGAATCATCAGCTCTGAGACATTACGCTTGTTAGTCTTACCGAATCAGAATTTTGTCACTTTTGCAAAATGAATATTTGCTGTGCTGCTCCTGTCACAGTGAATGGAATAATTTAAAACAAGGACCAGAGTCCCGTATTGGTATAACTTTTGTCTATGTACCTAGGCATCTAATAGTGTAATCGGAAAAAATCTAATTACTACTTAGTGAAGGGAGGCTTAGCGGGCTGGAGTGAGATGTTGGATCTTCTGTTCTATTGATTTTTGTAATCGTGTGGCTCCACAGTAAGTCAGTAGAAGCAGATTGAAATATCGTATGCTGAGGATGTTTCCTCCCTCCTTTGCCTACCTCTCAGTAAAAGACAGGTATTAGAGTAAATGTAAGCAAGCCAGCACTTTACTCATAGCACAAGGCCAGACTTCATCCTGAGATTCAGTTCCCATCTCTTCTGAATCTGGAAAGTAATAAAATAAAGATATTATATTTTCTCATAGCTAATGTGCTAGGATAGTTAGGTGATGTGCTAAAATGTGCTAGGAGAAAAATGAGTTTGGTCACAAAAGTGGATATAGGTCTAAAGGGTGTTGAAAAATCACAAGTGCAGCTCCAGTCATGTTAATAAGTAGGTGCTTTAAGATTTTTTTCTTTCACTTATGTTAATAAAATATTAATGGCTTTGCAAGACAGTTCTTAAATTTTAACTGTGAAAATACTGTTATTAATACAACTAATAATGACGTTGTCCATCCTTTATAAATACAACCAGCGCAAATTATTTCCTGTTGCTCTTTATGACTGAATTCCAAGCCATCAGCAAGAATTCAGACTAAAATATATAGCTTCAAATTAAAAAGCATATGAAGGCTTGCAATGGATTTAAGGTTACTTACACAACCTTGACTTATGTCTGTTGCGTAGATGCATAGTAGCACAGCACTATTCTTATTTTCTTTATAGAATCTTTGTTTCATTCATTACGTAGTATTTCAGTAACTTACTGGAAGGGCTAGTGAAAACAGGGAACTGCAGGAAGAGAGGAGCAATCCTGGGAGTCAAGTTATTCTGGAGATCGCTCTAGGTTCTGATTTGCAAAATCTTCTGAAGTTTTTTGTGGTAACTGCAGCCGATAACTTTTTTTTTTTTTTCTCCTGCATGCTTAATAAGCTAAAAATGCTCGGCACTCTGAAAAGTCTGTCTCTAAGCTTTGTACATACCAGTGTTAGCTGGTATGATGTTGTCATTAGTTTATGTGTCTCAGTGTGAAATAAGGCTATTAGTCCTGCTTCGTCCCGTGGGCTGTTAGGAAGATAAATCAGTTAATGTTTTTAAAACACTCTGCTGATTTAAGTGGGAATTTAAAGCCTACGAAGAAATCGGTACTTCTGTCTTCAAAAGAGCTAAGACTTGGCTGGAGTGCAGGCATTAGTGAATAAGCAGTACACAGGCTGTTTCCGCACTGCAGTCCAGAGCTATAATTGCAGTTTATATAAGTTTATCTTACCTAGTTTGAAGCTGATTAGGATATGAACAGGTTTTTGGTGGATACACAGGAAAGAGAGTTCAGCCCACATTATTAAACGTATGCAGGTCTATGGAAATTTCTCGTATGTGTGGGTTCGGGTTGTCCGTGATGTGGCTGCGTGTTTATCAGTATCAGATGCAGGTGTTTTAGAGCTGGCTCAAAGACTAGCTAGAGCTAGTCTTTCACCTGCTGTTGTGTTATAGGATTTCATAAGACAAGATTTCTTGTCTGTTTATCAAATGATGTCCATTTGGTACTGTAAGACTGGACTGCCTTAGGGGAAAATTGTGTGAACTTAAGGACTCTGCCCTACTGTGTGTCCCGGGGGAGCAATGGACGGTCGCATGGGGAACCTGGTTTGGCATATTTCCTGATTTTTGGGAAGTTGAATCTGCAAGTTTAATGGCCTGCTAACACAGTACTGGGAAGCAAACTAGCTTCTAACTAATTTTCCATTTCCCACAGATGCAGTGCCTGAGAGTTGATGTTTTATTTGGATTTTTCTGTGCTCTTAAGACAGTAAACACCAGAAACAAATGTTTCAGGCCACCAGCAGTGGAACAGTGTAGTTGGCAGCTCTTGTGTGGAGATACTGTCAGCTATACTTGATGGAATATGTGGACCGGACTTTAGTATCTGTCTTGGATGCTTTTATTTGTTCTCTCATAACTCCACTTTAAGTTAGGGAGGTACATTTTCCAGATGGAAACTGGACGACAGTTCTGGGCCTGAGATCTCTTCCGGTCATAGATCCCTGTTCGAAACAGTCCTCTGACCCTCCTTCGGTTTATTTTGAGGAGTATATTTTGAGGAGGATGTGGTTTATCTTATGGTTAAGTTATCGTTTCTCTTTGTCATGGTAGACGTTTTTCTTTTGACATGTCTCTCATGAATTTTGTTGTGCTTTCAGATGTGCTGAACAGCCTGTGTTTTCCCCTGTGCGGTATACAGTGCCTTAAAAAATGGGGTTTGGAGGTGACCTGAAGTATTCTCATGATGCTTTATTAAAACTGCAAGACTGGGAACTACGACTGCTGGAAACAGTGAAGAAATTTATGGTAATGCGAGTAAAAAGTGATAAGGAGTATGCCTCCACTTTACAGAATCTTTGTAATCAAGTAGATAAAGAGAGCACTTGTCAATTGGATTATATCAGCAATGTCTCCAAGGTAAGACTGAAGTATTTTGAGTTTGGAATATCATTGGAAACAACAGTGCTGGATTTATTTTTGTTTGTTGAGTTGGATTCCTGTTCATTCAGCTTCTTGAGAGTTAATGTTGCTGAAGTATTCAGTATTATTCCTTAGTGGAATATGCAAAAGTTGAGGTCCAGTCTTGCTTTGAAAATAGTAACTGAACTAGAACCAATCCTGAATTCTGAAATTCAGTATTTTAGGTTCCTGGGTTGAGCCTGCTACTTTGTTTAGTGTTTTGAAAATAGAGTATGCTATAGTAAGCTTTTCTTTTAAGACAGTTAAATAGGAACTATTGTTTATATTATATAGAATTTGTGACAGAAATAGAAAAATGCCAGGAAACAGAGGCAAAGCCTAGCATTCCAGCTGTTATTCATACTGCAGCGTGTGCTGTAAAAACAAAATGTTAATTCAGGATGTTTCTCATAATTGTGAAGTTATTTTGTATCCAATTTAAAATAATTATGTTGACTTTTTATAAAGGTAAGGCTGTCCTTCCCTTAGATTATGTATTTTCAGATTTAGAGCAAGTCAAGTAAAGGTACGGATGAAGCAAATTTCCTATCTCACCTGTTTGTAAGCTTCACTCATGACTTCGATTCCTTCCTGACTAGAGAAAACGACTCTGTTTTAATGGCCTATTCGTTTCTTGGCCCTTCTGCTGTAGCAGTGGTTACATAGTCCCTTCAGTCTGGCACGAATCCTGATCTCCTCTCTGCAGGAAAACACCCTTTTTGTGTCAAGTTAAATTTTGGACAAAGCAGTTTTTATGTAGTGGGCTTATGGGGTGGCTGCTTGAATACTAGCTGTGGGGCATAGCGTGAGGAACGTGACTGCTCCTTGTGCAGCAGTCTAGATTAAAGTGGCAGTGTATGTGACTTCAAAGCTGCGCTGCTATAGCTAGCCTGCTTCAGCTGCCCCAAAAGTAGCGCTGCACAGTGTTTATCTGTAACAAATTCTGTTGTTCCTCCCCTTCCCCACAATAACTCTTATCTTATAAATTGACATACTACCTTTTTTTTTTTTTCATCTGTGTGTTTTGGTGTTGTATTTGAAATGCTTTTCACCTAATTATGTTTCTTACACAGAGTTTGTTTTAGATTTTACTATTTAAATTGTGATGATTTTGGTGAATAAACATTGAAGCATTGTCATTAGCCTAAGATTGGCAGAAGTCAGGTATTTTCTTCAAGCTTTCTACTGTTAGATACCAAAGTTTTGTATGGAATTATTGGTGATATGACTAATAATTCTTGCTATGGCTGCCCCACTAGGATTTCTCTAATGTGCTAACTAAACTGTCTTGCAATTCTTTTAGGTGATGAAACAGAGCAGATTAGGGCTAGAACAGTATAAGAACATTGACATCAGAATATTTAGCATTATAAAGTATAAGCAACCCTTAATCTTCATGTAGCTAGGTCAGCGTAGCACGGTTCATGTCTGTGACATGAGCACTTCCTGTGAGCAAATAAATTTTAAAAACTTTAAGCTTAAAGCCGTGTTCTTTTTGGGTTGGAGAGAAGCACATGTGTCACATTTTGAAATCTTGTTTTGGACATAGGCACTCAAGTTGTTCTTTCAGGATTATTTTTGTTTGTTTTTTCTTTTTTTTTTTTTCTCTCTCTTAAGGAGGTGACATTTTTCTCTCGAGTCCCATCCCTGATCTTTCCATCTTTATCTAACAGCAAAAACATTCAGATGCCACTGACAGATCTTTTGTATGGGCTTGATGTGAAATTTCACTGTCACCTTGGATTTTAAAGTTGTGTAGTGACACATTGTCCTATTGTGTTTGGCAGTTAAAATGTCTGAATTATTGATTACTTTACTCACCTCATTCTAATTTAGTTTACTATTTCATGATACTTTTTCTCCCTTTCTGACATTTTATAGAATCAAAGTACGACCCAAATATTATGGGACATAAATCTAGTATCTTACATTTCCCAAGATTTGAAAAACCTGTATATTAAATTTTTAGTATTATGTAGCATCAAAACCAAATACCAAACTGTCTAATCTTTTATGGGGATTTTTTTTTTGTTTGGATTTTTTTTTTAAAGTGTACAGCAAGAGTGAGCACTGTGAGAGAAATGGTGTTTGGGAAAATCTGTCCTATGTTTTTTTCATGCAGAGGCAGCAAACTTGCTGGAAGGCATAGTGGCAGCAACTGCTAATGCTAGAAAAGCACTATTTTTAAGTGCTTCCCAACAGCTCTTTTGTGTGTGTACATGTCTAAAAAATACTGTGAAACCAAACAATATTATATTTTATTGCTTTTGATGGATTGTGGTTATCTTCTGTGAAAGGAAATGCTTTGCCTTTTCTGCTGTCCCCACCCAGCTGCTTTTCTGTACCATATAAATCTCAATTTTTGAAGCCTTTTCTTAAGTATAGCTTTTCACTTTAGCTTTTCCGTTTTAAAATAATAAAATATAATCGTACAAAACACAGAAATCCTGTTTAGCCAATACTTTCTCAATGTGGAAAGGGGGATGTAAAGATTAAGAAAATGCGCAAATTATTATTTTTTTTAAATGGAAAGGGAAGTTTTTGCTATCTTCCTGGCTTATTCAGGTTCATTTGGTGAACTGTAAACTAAGTATTTCTTTAGAGTACTTGTCCTGTTGAAAAATGCTTTTGCTGTGATTTTCAGAGTTGATTGAAACAGTACTTTTCTCATCAGTAATAAATCAGCCTTAAAGAAAATGGAGAACTCTGACTACATTTTCACCTCTGACAGCGCTCTTGTGAACTCTTCTATAACCACAAGACCTGCTTCTCTCAGGCAGATATTTAATGGTGTTTTCATCCTATGCAGCTTTACAATATGGCTTCTGATGTCATTTAGAAAGTGTTATGTAATGAAGAGGCAAAACAGTTTTTAGCCATACCCGAGAAGATTTAGGCCTTGACCTTTTACAACACCACACTTTAAGCAGTCTGAGATAGCTCTGTGCCAGTCTGTGCAATGTTTACAAGCTAAAGGAAATGTTAAAGTGAGTTTAATATATACAGGAGTTAACTGTCTTTTGTTTTCTTGTCTGGAATCCAGTTTGCGTTGCAGCATTGTCATGTAGAGATGGACGTATTATGTATATATGTTTATATATGAGATGTAAGGAAAACCCAAAGCTACCAAACAA
Source organism: Dromas ardeola (assembly GCA_013398915.1). Taxonomy (NCBI): domain Eukaryota; kingdom Metazoa; phylum Chordata; class Aves; order Charadriiformes; family Dromadidae; genus Dromas; species Dromas ardeola. The sequence goes on from VYZM01015384.1 coordinate 209,591, forward strand.
ATTAATTTTCTAAGTTTTGATGATCTAAGGTGTCTTTAGTAAGAATAAGATAAACACATGTAAAACCAGCATGCTAGCTGCCTTCAAAACCTGATAATTGTATGGCATTATAGCCATTCTGAAATTTTAGAAATAGCATAGCATTCAATGTCAGGGAGTTACCTCAAAGGAATCCAATACTGTTCCCATCAACAAAGTGTGACAGGGATCTTTAGGGTAACAAATGCTTTTATTTGAACTGAACATTTTTGTGTTTGTATCTGTGGTGCATTGGAAGTCTCTCTGTTCACCTTGCAGTTCTTAATCAAAATTCAAAGCCACAAACAGACATTGAGCTGTCCTGAAAACAGACTGACAAAATGGCCAAGGAAGTTACTAAAGTAAGGGTACAGAAAGATGTTTGTTACTATGACAGACATAGTAACACAACTACGTGTGTCTTTTAACTTGTTAGCACCTTCTGCTTTAATACTGGTGGCCTGACTCTGATGCTCTCAGTTATGTGAAGTAGCTGATAAATGGTATGCTCTTAAACAGTAACCACTCAAATGAGTATTACTGTGAGGTATTTAGACGAGGGCAGAGAAGTCAGTTTGAACAGAATAATTGTGTCTGGGAAACAGCAGAACAAAAGACACGGGAACATGCTTGTCAGGGGTGTCAGGGGTGTATTCCAAAAAAGGCTGTAAAACTTCCATTGGTGTTGAGAAGTAGTAGGACAGTGCTGAAGGGTGAACATACAATTTTGTATATTTTGTCTCTGGTGCGCTTTTTATGATTTTATCAGTAAGTTCAAGGCATGACTTTGCTGTAGCAGGAAGAACTTTATTTTAGAAGATCTCAAGTGCATTTGGGTAAGTTTAAATCTTTTTTTTTACTGAATTGTTTTAAACAGTGATGCATCTTTTCCCAGCATTCATGTTCATTTTTTGGTTATTTGTAAGGCAGAATAAGTAAGTGCTTTTCTGTTCTCTCTTTTCTTTTATAGTCTTGGTTGCTTGTGGTACAGCAAACAGAACAGCTGAGCAAAATAATGAAGACACATGCAGAGGATCTTAATTCTGGGCCTTTGCATAGGCTTACGATGATGATCAAAGATAAGCAGCAAGTTAAGAAGAGTTACGTAGGTGTTCATCAACAAATTGAAGCAGAGATGTACAAGGTATTTTATTTAATTATGCTTTATAAATTTATCGTAGTTTTGTATGCTTAAAAAGTAATATACTGGGAATGGATTTTTTTAGTTCCTCTGGTTTTGTTTGTGCTATGGTAAAAGTAGTGATTTGTGATATGCAGAATATTTAGTTTAAATTTTAGTTCTTTCCTCCACATTTTATTTCCCCTGCTAGCTGACAGAGCAGAGATGGAAAACTTTCTTCTATTTGGATTTCTATGGACAGATAGCACTGAAAATGCTTAGTAGATGATTCTCTGTGACACTTCTGTATTCCATCTCTCTTCTGTTCTTATTTTACTCTAGACATCCCTGGGACCAGGGCACTGAAAACTTTTGTTAATAAATGCTCTTGACAATCCAGACTGCTTTGAGTGGGGATGAGATTGTAGCCCCTATTCTAAAATATAAATCGAGTATAATCCAAACGTTAAGGCTGCAGATGGAGCTCAACATGTCAGTTGTCCTGCTTATGTTGAAAGCACTGTATCTAGTCAGTAAAGCTAGCAGAAATCACAGTTTCATTCAGGTGCTCTGGGGGAGGTTTAACTGCAAATGTCAAAAAACAGATTGATAATCTGAAAGGTCTACTGAGAGAAGGAAAAGCATTGTTTCTTCTTTCTTCCAGCAGAGAATTTGAGATTTGTAGTAGTGTAATTAAAATGTAATATCTGATTAGTACAGTACAAATGTCATGGCCTGATGAGAAAAAGATTCTTGGGCTGATTATGAGAAGAACATCAAACTAGTACTAAACATATAGTAAGTTAAACATGTTAGCTCTAATAGGACTTCCTCCGTAAGATGCTAGGATCTTGGCACCTTCCCCAGCTGTTGACTATGGGGAGTACATCCTTTCTGATGCATGGTCAGTACGCTGTTTTATCTGATAAAATTTCCAAGCCAAATAATCACTCATAGCGCTTATGGATTGCTGCGTCTGAAAATAGGATGGAAGAAGAGGAAAAACTGGTAGCATATTGAGCACTGCCCAAATGATTAATTACAAAACATATTCATTTTAATTAATTATGGGCTGCATGGCTATGAAAATATTTTGCATTCTGATGAATAAGCTTGCATTGTTGTTTGTTTTTTTTTTTTTTTTCCCCCTTCCTGGTTTTCCTAAGAAACATTTGAATAGCATTCTGGTTACATATCATATGTTCTTTCATTGTTAGCTAACATTGTTTGTTCAAAGGTTTTGTGTCACTGGAGCACTTACAGAATGGTTCCCAGAAATTCAAAATACTTCTCATGTTTGGTGGTATTATTTCTGCTTTTGTTATAAGCAGAAGCAAAATACTTATTGTTTCCCAGGACATTATCCAAATCTTGTGAAGATCAGTGTCTGTGCAGTTCATATCTTTAGGATATGCTGGCAAAAAAAAGTGTTTTCCTTTAGGTGAAATGCATAGTTATCATCCTTTCTTATTCTAGACACCTCTATGATGTGGAATCTTTTTGATAAAATTCTTAAGGACAGTGAAATACCATGTCTTTTCCATAAACGTAGTAAAACTTGTATCTTGTAGATTTATTCCAGTTCCCATTAAGATATTGGCTATTTTTTCTTTCTTCATGAAATTTGAGGAAAAAAAAAGTAGGGTACTATGCTAGTTAGGTGGGCAAGACTTTTTGATGTAAAAACTGGATTTGAGATAATCTTTGACCGTCTTAGTTCCTTAAGTGTTATCTGGGGACAGAGATGCTCTTGGTTATGGTTTTTTTTTTTTTTTTTCCTGTTGGAAGAACACAGTCTAAGAATCAGTAAGATGTATTTTGCAATTATTAAAAAAGTTTCTTAATACTTGTGCCCTGCCTTTTATTTTCCATTTTTCTGTAAGAGAAGCAGTTCCTTGTTATTTATGTTTTAATTGTGTTCACTACTTCCTAATTTCGTCTTTTTGTCCATTTCTCGTGGTGTCTTTATGATACAAGTTTGTCATAAAGTTATTTTTTCCCGTATCACCTCTAGTAGTCTATAATAACAACAGTTGTGAATATAATTTATGATGTATAGCAATATGAGATGAGAATATGGGACTGATGTGGAGAAAAGTTCCTGCCTTTGAATTAAATCTTTGCAGTTGGCTCAGAAATAGAACTTATAGATAACACCTTGTTGGCTCTTTAAGGAATTCCATTAAGTTTCCAGATGTTGTTCCTGAAGATGAAAGTAGTGGTATCTGGGCCTTGCATCATGAAAAAAGGGAGAATTGTTAACTCCAGCTGCCTTCTTGCCAGCTGCAAGAGGAACAGTTTTTCTGTAGAACGGACTTCCTTTTCTGCACGTTCAGTGAGGGGAGCACTTCCATTAAATTAAGTTCCTCTTCCACAATTTCCCATTGTGAGTGTATTTTTCTTTTTGTCAGTTTTTACTTTTCCAAATATATGCCACCTTTTTGGTATTATAGTAGCTGGTTTGTTACTAGCTTTGGTTTGCAAGTTCATGATTTGTGATTATTTCTGAACAGTGCACTAATTTTGTCACACGGTGAATGAAAGTTAGGGTTAGAAGAAACAATTTTATTTTAATTTTTTTGACCAAAAATGTTATGTTCAGTGGAGCTGCTTCCACTGCAAAAAGATTCTTCGGTGCTGTGTTACACTGTAGTTTGGTTTTTTCCATTGCTTTTTTTTTTGTTTAGTTTCTTTTCCTTTTTAGGGATTTAAATCTTACAACAGATAAATTGATTCTTACACAGTTGCCCTTTCTAAGCCATCTGTATGAACTGTAATATTTAGAAATTCTTCCATCTTGCCTTTTTTTTAGATGCTGAAGGATTTCCTTTCTATGCATAGAACTTTTTCATATAGCATGGTTTATTAAGCATCTTTTTAGTGCTTTTTTTGCCCTTGTCATTGAAATGGAATAGCGTTTGTGATTAGCTGGATTTCCTAAACATATTTTTCATTACACTGATATGGATGGGGATCTCTGTTTCGGGCTTCTTATTTTGTTCCATGCATTTATTGATTTTCATTTTGTTACACTATTAAGATTACCTCAGGTCAATGGAAAGTGGTAACATCCTTATTTTGGAAAATAAATCCTGTTAATTCTCTTTCACTAATGCTATGAAATTTTTTTATATGTTGAGGATAAGTTTTTTTTTAATACTGTTTATATTTCTGTTTTCTTAAAGGTCACAAAGACAGAACTAGAAAAACTAAAATCTAGCTATAGACAACTAATAAAAGAAGTAAATTCTGCCAAAGAAAAGTATAAAGAAGCTGTGGCTAAAGGTATGACTGACTTGTGTTAATTTCATCTACTTATTAATGCCTTTTTCAAACCTGCTAACACTCTTACATTGAAACAGGGTAATGTTTTTATTTTGAGCAATTCAATTACAATATAAAAGCTCATATAGTATCTTAAATAAGCCAGGCTAATTGTCATCAGGTGTATTTGATGGTACTCTTGTTAAAAATCGTAAAATAAAGGATAGCCCTTTTAATATAAATGGTAATCATTTTAAGATCTTCTATCATTTCTTCAGTGGATGTATGTGAAATGTAAAATTGCTTAAATGAACTGTTAATAGTGGTAAGTGGGTTGCAACTCCGCCTCATCTACATTGTGGCTGCAGCCTGCTTGCATCCTGTGACCTATTATGGTTGCTGCAGTGGCCTCAGCATCAGTTCTTGACAGTTCGTGTAACGGATCTGACCTTTGTCAACCTTAAGCAAAAGAGGAAAGGAACTCATTTGCATGCTGAGATATTTTAAAGATTTTTTTGGGGGAACGATGTGTCCAAACTGCATGGATGTTGATTCCTGTTGAATTGTGCTAATGATTAGATAAAGGAGAGCCTTTGTTCTGTGATATATTGAAGTATCTTGTTAATAATTGTTCTTATGTGCCTTTCTGAGATTTTTTTCTTTATTTAGAGCAAATTAATTGGATGGCATTATATAAATGTTATGCCAAGATCCATCTTTAAGTTTTTGTATGACTGCCTAAAATGACAATTACTGTGCTTTGTTCACTTGTGCTGTAATTCGCAGTGCAAAATAGTAGCTGTCACTGCTAGATAAGATTATTTCTTACCAGATTTTTCTAAAACTTGGAGTAGTAGCTGATAGGTGAATAAAACAACAAAACATCAAGGGCTAAGAGAGTGTTTAGCACTGTTTCGCTTCAGCTTTTTTTTTAATTTTACTGCTGTTCATATTAACTTAAAAATGTAAATACAAACTCAGTTGTTTAATTTCGTTGAGTTCCCTCGCTGTTTCCTACTTAGAACTTTGATTTGGTTACTTGGTTTATCCCCAAGTAACTACTTCACATGGGAACATACAGTATGTAGTATGTTCTTTGTATCCTGTCTTCCTGTTGTGGCTCTGGTCATTCTCCTTTCCTGAAGCACCAAACTCTTCCGTTGAAATCAAAGAGTGTTTTTTTTGTCAGCAACTGTGATGTTTTGATGTGGTTCTGATTAACTGAATTAATATTCTTTAGATAGACAGCAAACACAAGATGGTTTTAAGACACTTATTTCTCCTGTGGTTTTCCTTGACATTCTCTTTCAGGCTTCCATTTAGTATTTGTCTTAATTGCAATTTGTACTTAATTTCACTTTCCCTAACATCTTAACGTTAATCTGTTTAAACAAACACTGACATCCAGAAAAACGTTACAGATTTTTCTCCCCCAAATGGCAGAATTACTTCTCCCCTGTTGCACCCCAGGCCGTGTTCTTGTTTACAAATACTTACTTAGTTGGTGAACTATTACAGTTGTGTATCAACTGCAGGTCAGCTGAGCTGTTTGAATGTTTTTAAGCCATGGTATTTTCATAGGGTTTCTTGAGTCCTCAAGTTGTCAAACTGGTTTGTGAGGAGAACAAGTTAGGGAAATCTTAAAATTGTAGACTTAGTTCAGTAACTCGTACTTATTAAAATTATATGCTATTAGGAGATACGGCTTTTGTTAATATACGAACTGGTTCAGTTTTTCAGGCTTTCAAGAGTTATTGCGAACAAGGGAAGGAACTGTGACTACCAGAACAGTGGGAGGGCATAACCAAGTATTGGAAATAGGCTGAAAAACAATTTGTTCAACAAAAAAATGAAAATCTTTGGAGACCAGCTCTTGCAAGAAATGTGTTGAAAGAACCAGTCCCGGTCCACCTCTGTAAAATGCTGATCTCAACAGACTCTGTTGCTCTGTCAAACCAACTCTCCATCACAGTGCCTGGCTCCACCTTTCTGGAGCTGAAGGGGATAACTACTCCTTAACCTACTACTTTGTCTTTGCCCCTGGGCTTCTGCAATTACCTGTAAATCTGTGCATTACCTGTACAAGCTGGTCAATGTAGAAATATGTAAGTCAGTCACACAAAGGAATGACTTAGAAATTTCTCTGTTTTGCAAGTGTAGCGATTTTGAAATTTAGGGACTTTTTTTGTTTTGTTTTGGAATAGCAACGCCATCTTCCAGTGAAAGAGCTGCTAGTGAAAGAGGTACAAGTGATTCTCTAGTTTGGGAAGAGAATTGTTTCCCTGTTTTTTGTATGAGTTGTTAAAAGGGATATTAAATTCTGGGCTGAACACACACAGTAGAGGCTTTTAACTGAAAAGGATAAAGCTTGGCAAAGTTATAAACAGTGGAATGTGATCTTCTGTGGTAGTAGTTGTTTTTATGTTTTTCCGCGTTAACAAAGTATTCTAGGGTAAACTTGAATTACTGTGTTATACTTTCCACCAGCTAACAGGACAGTCACTTTAAATTAACGTGTTGATGCCCTACTGCAGGGTTACAACTGTTTTCACTTCTTGCTGAAAACCCTAAGAGGACCTGTTGAAAGAGTAATAGGAATAAAGGGTAAGCACTGAATGATAGTACGGGCTGGTTACAGGTTTTGTTTGTGTTAGGGAAATGGGAAGGCAGCTGGTGGGAATCTTTTGTATAGTTTTGTAGTGAGGAAAAGGGAACTGCTTTCTGAAGGATGCAGGAGCTTCGTTATGGGTGGCTTTGTGGTCTCCGAATCTGGAGAAAGATTAAAGTGTCTGAGATGCTGTCTTAGGACCTGTTGTGGGGAACCCTCTGCTAGCACTGCTTCTGCTTGGGCATCAGGGAAGCAGTGGGACAGTTGCGTTGCAGAGGGTGCACCACTGAACCTTGGCTGCCGCTTGGTCCTTTGCCTGGATTGCACTGCCCTGTTGGGGCCATCAATGTCTGCATGCTGTCTCAATCAGAAGTGACTGATTTATCTTGTTTGTTCTTGCACTTATCCCATTTAGTCATGTGTTGCTGCTCCTTTCTGGACCAGTGGCTCCGTCACAAATGCAGCCTGGTTGGTTGTTCTTGGGCATGGAGACCCCAAGTGTCAGGCAGTCTCATTGGTGTTACTCAGTTGGTTGATCGTTTTTTGCTTTTTTTTTCAGTCCTTAATTCTTTTTTTTTTTTTTTTTAATGCATGGTGTGAGACAGCAAGCTGAGAAGGGTTAAAGTCATCAAGCTGAACTAGTCCAGTGCCTCTGTAACGAGGCATCCTTCAGCAACTGTGGCTATGGACAGATTGATTCTAATAGTCTCTTCTAGATTGGAAAGCTTTGTTAAATAAAAAAAAAAAAAAAGGTATGTACTGGGAACACACAGCATGTTCCTTTGCAAAATTGGGGCATTAGGGCATGTTGGGGTCTTAGGGCATGTTTGTGTCGTTGGAGCAAAATATAAGATAAAAACTTAATAGATTGTTTTTTCCATAATTAAATGGACAGCCCTCTGAAATCTTTTGGATGTGTGATATTGAGGAAAAAAATGGTGTACGCTTCTTGCAACAGCAGTCCAAAATAACAGTCACAGATTGTGTACGGCCTACAATGCTGTACTGACATCAGTGTTGCGGAGTTACACAGTAAATAGTGTGTGGCATGTTGATGTTGCTGTTGCAGGAAAACCTATCAAAACAAAATTTATGCTGAATGATAAAGACATTGTTTGGCTAGAGAAGAAGTCACAAAGCTTCTAGAAAGGTTTAGGAAATAATGGCTAAAAAACCACAAAATGGAAACTGTAGAGCAGTTGTAGGTATCAAGTGTAATATCTCATTACAGTTTGAATCTCATTTGATTGGATCAGTAACTGCTCCCACTTAAATTTGCTATTTCCACACTTATTTTTGTTTCTGCGGAATTGTGCGTCTTTATTAAGTGTAGTTCAGAGTGTGTCTGTGGAGGTTTCTAATCTTTTCATCTTTGATTTTTTTTTTTTGATTAAACGCTAGTTATTGGTATATAAAAAATCTTAAATAAGGAAATGATAGGTAAATGAAATCATAAACAAGAAACTGCTCTTTTCCTTACTTTAAGAAAAAATACTGAAAAACGTTAATTCTTAACAATATAGCATCTATTTTTGTGGTGATTTTGGTGTTAGGTTTTGGTGGTTTAAATGTGAAATAGTGGCTCTTATATGAGTTAATATTGCAAGTGGAATAGAGCCAGCGTAGCTTTGGGACGTTCATGCTGGATTTTAATACAATGTACTCCTTAGCAAAATGTACAGTTTTCATGTAAATAGCTCTATTGCAGGTGTTTATTGTATTCTTATTACTAGTTAATTACTGACTGAATGTAGAAACTATGTAGCAACATTCTTATGTGACAGAATGGATCTAAAGTAAACAGTAAAGGAAAAATACATTGATTCTAAGTATTTAATTTCATTTTATGCTGCTATGGCAGCATAAGAAAATATCGTACCAGATTACCCTAGGTTGGCTTGTGTTCCCTGACAATGTTGTGATTTAAAGGAGACTAGAAATATTAACAGTACACCTAGCACATTATACAGCACTGCATCTGCTGGAATAATGTTTTCAGATCCCTGCAACTCTTGTGATTTAATACTTTGGAATTGATGTGACTTCTGTGTTACATACTGAAGTTGCACAACAGCATAAGCTATATCTATGTTAAATGAGGAAGCTGTTGAAAAAGCTTTCATTAAAACAAATTATTGTCCTACTATTCTTTGTAATAGCTGAGTAGCCAGAAAATACTTTTATTAGGTGGTCGGTGCATTCATTCTGAGATGCCTATAAAATTGTGATTATACTAATATGTTTCCTGGGGGCATGGGTTGCCTTTAGTTGTTCCTGAGATCAGGGAAACTCCTCGTAGGGTATTTTTTGAGTTTATTTTTGACCGAAGCTCTCACATTGTTAAGATGAAACAAGTAACACTGGCCAAACTGGTCTGTCTTATTCGCAGACGTCAGCAGCCTGGATGAATTTCAAATTAGTACTCTATTGTAAGTGTTTCAACTCACAGACACTACCAGTGCTGGCAAGGGCTGGGGTTGTTTCTTCCGCGTAAAATAAAGCTTCTAGAGCAGGAAACCCTGGGGAGTGCAGAGCCAAGAGATCCTGGTGACTTCTTGTGGAGTGTGGGACCAGTTTGGGCATATTGTTTCCACTCAACATGGACATGCAGCCCCAGGATGTGCTCTCCTCAATCCTCACAGACCAGCACTCATAGGTCTGAGAGAGGTTGCTAGTGGTGCTTATTAGCTCAAAAATCTGGCAGCAGTTCAAAAGATTGCACTTTATTTTTTGCTATTTTTATACTATGTTATTTATCTTGACATTAAGTAAATAACTTCAGTGAACTAATTCTTAACTCAGAAGTTTAGGTATTCTGTAAATTTGAAATCTCTAAGTATATACAGATAGTTTTTTCTCATTAGAAAACTATTTGTTATTTGCAGTCATTACTTTGTTAAATAAAATTTGGGAAAGACTTCTTACCCTCCCCTCAGAAGTAATTTGAGTGGAGGGGGAGTGTGTGATTTTATTTGTTGAAGAAACACATTAATGCAAGCCTCTTGCAAGACATAAAAGGAAAAAAGACCTTAAAGATTAAAAGCCAAAATACTATCTTCTTTTTGTCTAACTTTGTGATTTTGGTCTTGTGAAACCCGTGTTAATTAAGAGCACTGCCTTTGCGTCTCTTCATTTGGAGAGTTGTGATAAGGCTGGTCACTCACTAAATTTCCAAGTTTGCTTCCTGAGACAGAAGTAACAGCCAAAGCCATCATAGTTTATTTTCATCAGTTTGTATAAAAAGTACTTTGTAGATCATTATAATTTATGTTTAAAGTCTCCTGGCTTCTGGGCACAAGTATAAATTGGGAGACGAGCAGCCTGAGAGGAGCCCTGCAGAAAGGGATCTGGGGGTGCAGGTCAACAGCAGACTCAGTGGGAGTCAGCAGTGTGCCCTGGCAGCCAAGAGGGCAAACCACATCCTGGGGTGCATCAAACACAGCATGGCCAGCTGGTCAAAAGAAGGGATTATCCTGCTGTATTCGACAATGGTGCAGCCTCATCTTGAGTAACGTGTGCGGTTCTGGGCCCCACAATGTAAGAAGGGTGTGAAGGTCCTTGAATGTGTCCAAGAGGAGGGCATCAAAGCTGGTGGAAGTGTCGTCCTGTGAGGAGTGGCTGAGGACTTTGGGCTTGTCTAGTTTTGAGAAAAGGAGGCTGACGGGCGACCTCATTGCTCTCTACAGCTTCCTGAGGAGGGGATGTGGAGAGTGAGGTGCTGACCTCTTCTCTCTCAGATCCAGTGACAGGATTCCTGGGAATGGCTCAAAGCTGCATCAGGGGAGGCTTAGACTGGACTTTAGGAAACATTTCTTTACCGAGAGGGTGGTGAAACACTGGAACAGGCTTCCTAGAGAGGTGGTCAGTGCCCCAAGCCTGTCAGTGTTTAAGAGGCATTTGGACAATGCCCTTAATGACATGCTTTCACTTTTGATCAGCCCTGAAGCAGTCAGGCAGTTGGAGTAGATGATCATTGTAGATCCCTTCCAACTGAAATTATTGTATTGTATTGTATTCTATTCTGTTCTTAGGGAAGTGAAGCCAGGCTCAGCATGGGAAACAGAATGCTTCAAAGTCATGTCACTGTGTAAAAGTAGCATCACTGGTGGTTTTCTTGGGACCAGTGAACTAGGAACTACTGTATGAGGAAATAATTTTCATAATCACCTATGGTATTTAGATCTGCCTAGCATTATATGAAATACTGAGTTTAAACAGATCACTTGGGTCAGGAAGGTCCCAAAATCAGTTAAATGAGTAATATAGAATAATCAATTATAAAGCAAGTTCTACAAGCTGTGTCTTTCCTATTCAATAGTGAAGACTTGGAAAATTGAAGAAACTGTGACGAAATGCTTATTAGAAGAAATGGAGAAATTATAGGGTTGATGCCAAAAGCAGAGGGCCACAAATTTTTCTCAAGAATTCACTGTAAATTGTGTTACATATTCTTTAGTATTGGGAATCAATCACCCTGAATATACAGTTACATAGGTTTGATATATCACTGTAGTAAGGGTAGTCTTTTTTTCTGTCATAGCTAGGTTTTAAAATTATTTTATTTGCTTTAATTTAAGAAGTGCTTAGTCCTTACCAAAATTGACTTAAGGAAAAGATCATGCAGGGGTCCCACTAGTATTTCCACTTACCAGTCTGTGGAAACAGATTTTAGTCAAGCTGTAGGATTCTTTAATTTAAAAATATTTTATTGCTTTAAAAAAATGTTTTTAGAAGAAGACTTATTTGAAAGCCTTGGTCATCTCATTCATGAGTATAAGGAATGTGTTCAATAGAATAATGCAAACAAATAATACAGAGGATTACTCTTTTCCGCAGAATGAAAAAATACTCTGTGAAAATGTGTGTCTCCAGACTTGAAATAAATAAGGAAGTGACTATATGGGAGGTTGTTACTGATAAACAAATGTGGAAACAGCAATTTAGAAAATACTCAGAAACTACCTCTGTTATTGAAAATTCTGAAAAATATGTAGATGAGAAGATAAATGCAGTTCTTGGAAATTATTTGAAAAGTGCTGTCACAAATATTGGGAAGTGTCTAGTAGATCACCATATGCATTGACAGCTTTATACTTTAGTGCTGATATTTATAAAAATAAAAGATTCTAGAGCAGACCGGAGACGAAATGTTTTTTTTGGCTGAAACATTGCCGTACACTGAAGAATTGTGTATTTTCTCAGAGGAAGATTGTTGCTTCATTCAAAAAAGAAAAAAAAAAGAAAAAGAAGAAGCCCTGACACTCCCCTCTTTTTTTATGTTTTAAAATGTTCTGAAATCATATGTTGTGTTACTCTAGTGAGGTTATAATACAGGAAATTACAGCGACTCTGTAGCCAAGGCTTTTCCTCGGCCCTTGCCTGTCCTCTCTTTAATCCTAACCTATAAACTCTACATCACCTCCTCACCCCCAGGCTGAGCTCCATGCTCTCCAGCTGCCCTCTCACATAAAGGGCAACTCCCTCTCCTCCTCTTCCTGACTTATCTTTCCCCAAGAGCCTGTGTCTCTCCATTGCAACACTTCAGTCATGGGAGCCACCCCACCATGCCTCCATGATCCTCACAAGTTCATAGCCCTGCAACTAACTGCACACTCATCTCTATCTAACTCATTGTTTGTTCCCCGTGCTGCATGCAGTAGTATACAGGCACTTAAACGTGGCACCCCAGCATGCTGAGTTCCCGGAGAGGATTTGGGGGGATTTTACCAATGGTGCCTTGTAGGAACCTCCTTGCCCACATGCAGGTACTAGAGGTGACCCCACTCAAGCCCCATTTTGTTGACTTTGCAATCCCTTCCCATCACACCACCCCATGCCCTTTGCTCAGCAGTCTCATCCATTGCTCCTTCAGGACTGCAGGTCACCCTCTCACTCCCCCGTCATTCCTAGTTTAAAGCCCTCCTAATGAGGTCAGCCATCCTATTGGTGAAAATTGTTTTACCCTGCTTAGTAACGTGGTTCTGATCTCCTAAGCAGATGGTGGCCTGCAAACAGGGTCCCATGGTTGTAGAACCAAAACCCCTGTTGCCAACACCACCTCCACAGCTACTTATTGACTTGTATTGTCAGTGCCCTCCTTGCACCCTTTCCCCTCACTGGCAGGATTGAGGAGGACACCACCTGGGTCCCCATGCCCTTCACTGCTGCCCCAAGAGCTCTGTGTTCACTTTTGATACTGTCCATGTTTCCCCTGGCGGTATCATTGGTGGCCACATTTATTATAACATTGCCTCTGCTGTTTTTCCCTGTATTTACCCATGCCCAGAGATTTGGGTGGATTTGCTTTTTGTGCTTCATGAAGTACAGAGGCAGTTATGTGAATTCTTGACATATGTTCTTGTCCTGGGATTGTTAGCCATAGTTTTATTTATGTATAAAGGTTTTCTTCCCCGCTATTATTCACGTGCAGACATGCAAGTTTTCCTTCTAATTTTCATGTTGTTTGTCTTGTAATTCTGCAGCTTTTCTATTTCCACAGTTCTAGCATATTTAAGGCTTCTCACTGTGTTTCTGTTGGGGGTATATAACCCTCTATTGTCATGTCAGGTGTGTGTCTACATGCTTTTGAAACTAAATTAAATTAATTGTCAAAAACTGAACTTGTGTAATAAAACGATATTCCCCTTTGTCAAATGGACGTTATTTTCATTAGTGTATCTTCATGGGACAGCATTTACTGTGCACTGAAGCCAAAGGTCATGTTTCAATGCCAGGAGCTATAAATCCAGAAAGTTAATTAAGCTAAGCCTTTACAATGATCTCTATTGCCTCATTTATGAACACTTTGTCATCACTTCTGAATGGCTGAAGGTCAAACCTATCGGTGTCACTGGAGTCCCCAAGAGTGAGGGTCAGGGGGCAGTCCTTCTTGAAATACTGTAACATTGGACTCCAGACAGACTTTTTCTGACATTTATGAAAACCAGACAAGAAATTCTAATTGTAGACATCCCAAAATGTACCTAACTCTGACAGATTTGTGTTGTTTTCGCAAACTATTCAGTATTTCAATTATGCCTCCTCAAAAAGCAATTATGATACTTACTGTCTTTCAAGAGCAAAGACTTAAAGATGCAAAAATTTGAGAGAGCAGCTCAGGTATGAATATGTGTTCAGACGTTGATGAGTTTTAACTTTCGGTGTCTTCTCAAGTTTTTATTGTTTAATTTTTTTTTCTCCTTTCCTGTCCTCAAAGGTCCCAAAGGAACAAGTCAAATAGAAACAAAGCCAACTTAAGAACAAATAGCTTAATAACTGATACTTCAAGAAGATCTCCTACGTAGTTTTTCTTACCGTTGCTGCAAAGCAACACTGAGAGGAAAAAGTACAGTCTTTCTGTAGAGTAGGATGTCACTGGTGTAGGTTTTCGTCTGAGCTGAAAGGCTGATTTGTTACATTTGCAATGAAACAGAAGTTCAGGTCTTATGGTAGCGTGTATCTGTTGAGTATAGCATTGAGCTTTTTTTGCTAGCAGCTGATCTACAACGTAGACATAAAGAAATAATTTCTTACTGCATTCAGTTTTGGGATTCTTTGTGACATCTTTCTGTAGTTAATCAATCCAAAATGTTCCTGTTTGAGCTTTTAATTTTCAGGGCAAAGCCTTCTATTTCATGTTAGTCAAACCTGAGATTTTCACTGTATGCCATTTCTCTTTGAAAAGAATAGATCTTTAAGAAAATAATTTTGTCTTGCCCATAAGATTTAGCTGTAACTAAAGTAGCTTCATTGGAATTTTTGTGGCAGAAACAACAACAGTAGCTGTAAGCCTCAGTCATTAGTTTAACCTATGCTGTCATGAAGCTGGATTTGAAATCTGAACAGCTAAGCTTGTACCAGATCTTGACTTGAGTCTGAAACGTCACATTACAGGTAACCTTCAGGAGGTGGATCCTTGTCCTGTGGGTGCTTTACGCTGTACTGCATAGAGTCAGAATTTTGCTGTTTGAATAAAATGTCAAAATCTATAATGCAAAGTTGAAGACCTCTCAAGTGTTAAATTTTATTGAAATCAGTGAAAACTAAATGTAGTGAAAGTATAAGAGAATAGGAGCCTTTACTTATAATTTTTGACCAATCAGAGAAAGTTGTAAGGGGGTAAAAACCTGAGCTCTTCAGTATAACTATTTCTTTTTAATCCAAAATACGTGTGAAAATTTCCTGTATCTGCAATATTTGTTTTCTGAAAGTCAGTTTCTTTGAGGCATTTGCAGTGTACATTGATGCTTATTTAAAAAAAGACTAAGTGAACACTGTGAGCTGAAATTTTTCTGTCAGTCTCAGTCCTATCCAGTTTCTGTTCTTCCATTCTAGGTGAATATTAAGCTACAAAAGACTAATAATTATAATTGTAAGAACTTTGGAATAGCAAATCTGCCTTTTTAATAGAAAATACCCTAAGACCTTTTTTTTGGATGGCTCTGTTGTACTGTATGTAGTAAAATCTTGAAAGAGGTATTATTAGAAATTGAAATAGTTGACTCTCTAAAATGTTTTAAAAATAACGACAGCCTTTTCTTTGCAAATGTCAAACTTTCATAATTGAATTTTGCAAGCTTCATAATACTGTTTATGGCGTGACATATTGTATACACAGTCAGTTTTTATAAACATTAAACAGCTTTGTCAACAACTGATGGCAGTAGAATTATAATTAGATCTATTTATGAAATTCATTATACAGATAAAGAAAATTGGATGTTTTCCTGTGTGCTAATTGACATGTAGAACAACTGTGTGCTCTGCCTCACTGCATTTTGCTGCTTTAAAAAATAAATTACAATATGGAAATAATTCCGTAGCTGTGTTTCTTGTATTAATTATAGGTCCAAAGGCTGTATTTAAAAGTTGACTGTATATGATAATTTGATTTATTTTGCAATTAGTTGGGGTGCTCTGCTGAGGAATAATGTATAGCCAAGGAATTTAGTCCTCAAGGCAGATGGGAAAATGGGATAGTGTAGCCATTAATGAGGTTTCTGAAAGAGAGATAGTATTGATAGGTCTCTAGTTATGTGATTGTGATCATTTTTAGTGTAAATTTTCAGTTTAGTTTAACTATTGAAGGCTGTTTGTTGTGGTTCATGGATGAGAAGCCTGTACTGATGTTACACTGTGTAATTTGACATATGCTTATTTTTGGTAAGCTGAAAGGTGATAGATGATGTATTTCAAAGACATGCATGGACAATTTGTAGGTTTAAGCTCTTAAACTATGACACATGGAGATAATTTTGGATTATGTAATCTAGGGCGTGCTTGAATAGGAGTGGCCAAACATAAAATAAACCCAAGAAATAATCCAGCATTTCTTCCTCAGCTATCACCTTGTCTCCCTCTTCCTGTTTCCCTGGCCAGGGTATCTCCCAAGGGAATGGGCCAGGGCAAGCATAACTTAGTGCTTCCAGCTCTGACTTCCAGCTGCCTAGTCCTCTCCTCTTTCATCCAGTCCCTATACCATAACTACTACTTGACTTCTTCCCCTCCAAACCCTCTTCAGTCACCTTCCAGTATTTTCCCGTGTTCATATACCTCTCATCTCCAGGGGGACCTTATAGTGTATATGTCTTGGTCTGCAGATGACCAGGTTGACACTATAGCCTACTGTATTTGGAAACTGAGCGCGTATGATACTTTGATTTATTCTGAAATTAGTTGAGGTGTTCTGCTGAGGAATAATGTATGTAGAGGTGAAATTTAGTCCTTCTTATTTAATTTCTTCTCTAACCTCTTCTTCTGACACCTCAGAAGAGAAAGATTCATTTGCGTGTGCCTCATATGACACAAGTTCAGCTTTTCAAGGTCTGCTCTCAAGCCTCTGTTCTGCCATTTATCTGTGAATGCTTCCATTTCTTTTTTTCTCAACTACTTTGTGATAGATGGTAGAAATGTTAAAATCCAATCTTTTTTATTACTTAAATTATTTTAAGATTATAAGAAATATAGCAGTGAAAATGGTTTAGTTAGCATATGCTTATCTGTGCAGGTATTTGTGAATCTGCACTTGTTAATTGCAAATACAAGATTCATTTAAAATGCCTTTAGTTCCTGAAAAAGTAATAAGACAATTCATAAATATCAAGAAGATAACAAGGATATGAGTAAGAGCTTATGTGTCTTAGTAAGGAATCATGTCAAAATAATCTCGATCCTTTTATGACAAGAGCAATGCATGATCAAGTTGAAAGTGTTGTAGTAGAGATGCAAAACTTTGCATAAAGCTGCTTAGAGAAAGGTTGTTAATGAGGTCCTGTCAAGTAATGTATCCTATGAGACATGGCAGGATATATGTTGAGATGAGGCTTGGGTGGTCTTTCACTGTTTCGTTACTTTGTTTCAGAGTTTGTTTATTAAATTCCCAGGCATCATTATTCCTTGAAGGGATTGAAAAGTGCACCAGAGGGCAGCTGTAGAGGTAAAAATAATTCAATAAACTGAGAAATGAGTCTCAGAAAAGTACCATTACTTGGCAGGATCAGATGTCAAAGCAAAAGTAATCAGTGATGCCATATTTGTATGGCATTAAAGCAAGACACTTTTTTTTTTCTTTTTTCTTTCCTTTTTTTTTTATTTTTTTTTTTTTTTACGCTCTAGAAGTATCTAGAATGTAAAGTTGTTCTTTGGCTTTGAGCCTTGACTGAAGTTGCACTTGTGTAAGATTGTGAACTAGTCAACTGCAAAAAGACAACAGGACTTAGAAGAGAAGACCTGTAGGTCCGTTAGTATGAAGTTTAGAGGATTGGGCGGAAGAGGAGACTATATAATCTAATATATACGAGATGGATTGCAGAGGATGGTAGAATCTATTTTTCATACCCATGGCGCATATGAAGTAAATAACGGTTTAAATTAAAGCAATAAAGATTGACATTGGAGAATGAAGGGGCACGGAGGTGGGGGAATGCTTCCAGCTACCATAGCATTATACCTGAATGGTACTAAGAAGTTGCAAAGTTATCTGTCATTGAAGAGCCTAGGAAAATCCTAAAAACATATGCCATGTATTTGTGCAATTACTATGGCGAAGAATAGAATAGGTGACCTCTTGAAGTACCTTGTAGCTCTCAGGTTCAGCACTGACCTGGTCTTGTCAGCATGAAATTGAGAACTTCTAGTCTCTACTAGTGTGGAGCTGAGCTTGTGGGGCCAACCGCCTGATCATGATGGCGACAGTGATAAGGAAATGCTAAGTTGTAGTAGAGAAGCTGCCCATTTTGGACAGGAGTAACAGTGTGAGAGTTCAGCTACTTTTATGTAGACTGCACCACTGCTTTCTTGGGATGATATGTAGCAATAGAATTTTTGCTTGCACTAAATGACAGATTTTTAATGAATTATGGATCTGACCTAGTAGGACATCTCTTACTTTCTTCATTAAAAATGTTTATTTGCTATGAGGTAAATAAAAGATTAGCTTTGTGGTATTCATGTGTAAGACTTTTAGTCTTTATTCTTCATAGTTATATTATTTTTATACCTGTGAGGTGGTGTTTTTCATATACTTTAGATAAAGAATTTTCACATTTCTTAAAGAAAATATAGCAGTTTTTTTCTTACTTAATCTTTTATTTAGAAACCAAAGACATTTGGTCTTACTAAAGACCTGAAAATGGTCAGATTTTACCTTCTTCAGAGAAGTACCTTGAAAAGACTACTGTTGAAAAAGGTGCAAACTTATAATAAATCTAGTAGATTTATGTTATCTACAAGTTTGTATACTTTAAAATCACCGTGTGCATTTTTCTTTTTTTTTT
>VYZM01015385.1:1754-39653 GCA_013398915.1 Dromas ardeola
GAGAGATGGCTGCCGGGGGAGGAACGTCAAGTATTTCTCTTACTAAAAAGCATGTCGGAGGGTTACTTGTCTGTTGCCATCGGGGAAGAGTTCTGTCTAAGCAGCATTAGCCACATTGATTCCAATGGCTACGAAATGAAATATAAGCAGAACGTAATACTGTTGTCCCTAAATGAGGATTCTTCACCCGGTGTGCAGGAGCCAGTCAGCACACCGAGTCGCCATACGTGCCTTTATTTCCATTCCGCAGGATCAGGTGCTGGGCAATTAACAACAGCCAGCACACCACAGCTTTCAGTGACAGTATCTATAAGGATAATAAACGAGCTCAATATTTATAACGATAAAATACAGCTGATTGGTTAATAATGATTCATTCACCACTAAGCTCATGTTTAAAACATTTAGGGAGGTTACCTGATTAGCATGCCAATTATTCACAAAGGCGTGTGTATTTTAGCATTATAATTACCCAAAGTTTGTTTGTGATACACTCTTTGCTTGACTTTGGTCCAGAAGCTGTATTTTTTACTACCTTATGTCTAAGTCAGCACCTGCAAAAGAACACAAAACACATTGTTTCGTTTCATGTCCTGTTCAAGGTTAGGTACATTCCTCGATGTCTCAACCATGTCCCAACTGAAGCTTCTTGATAAACTTTTAACTTTGTTCTTTTGACATCAATACTGATAGGAAACTTGTTGTTTTTTTTTAGTATGGCAACTTTATTGACGATTTACGGGTCTATGTGAGAGGAGGAACTGGTGGAATGGGTTATCCTCGTCTAGGTGGCGAAGGAGGGAGAGGTGGTGACGTCTGGTTCATCGCCCGAGAAAGAACTACCCTAAAGAGCATAAAGGACAGATATCCCCAGAAGCGATTTGTAGCTGGAACAGGAGTGAACAGCAGGTAAGAGTCTGTTTAAAGAAGGTTGTTATCTACATGTTTTCCAGAAAGCAGAATGTCAGCTTAAATTACTAAATTTGGTTTAATTTCTCCCAGTGTTAAAGCACTAAAAGGTGAAAAAGGAAAAGATTGTGAAGTTCATGTGCCTCCGGGAATTTCAGTTCTTTGTGATGATGGCACACAGATTGGTAAGAACTTTTGCTTAGTTTTAATGTATCTAGTCGATACTGTCATATTTATTGGTGGCATCTAAACGACTTTTAATACTAGGATATTTTAAGGTTACACATCTCCCAAAATATGTGCTTGTTTTCCTTTGTTTTGACAAAGAGTTGACAAAAAACACACACTGTAGAAGTTGTTGGAAAAGCAAGGATCCTTTCCAGAAATTAGCAGTAGTGAGTTTGTATCACTATATGCAGCAGAAAGAAAATTGTCCTTCCAAACAAGTGTTAAAGGCTGAAAGCCATACTGATCCTCCACAGAATCAGTAATGACCTTACATAAATTATGTGTCCATAAACTCCCTGTAACTTTACTGAATTATAACATTGCTTAAAAGATAAAGACCCTTGCCGAGTGTCAACGTTTCAAGTTACCTAAAATACTTATCCGGTTTTCACTCTTTTTTAAAGAGTGGTACTTGGTAGTAACTGGGAAGATCTCTTTCAATGCGGTGCTCTTGAAATAGCTCTCAATGGCTGCTTTGCAGTTTCTCAGAGTTTTTTTTCTGATGCTGCCCAGAGTTCAAACTACATTCACAAATGACTCTGATTAGGATGTTTAAGAAAATTGGATGTATGGCAAGAACTGTTTATGATATAGGCACGTCAGTGTCTAAAGGTATCCCTGAATTATATATTCAAATTTTGCCTTTTTTTTTTTTTTAATTATTCTTACCCTAAGGGAGATGTTATAGCCTGCATCTTAATGAAAAAATAGGGAACATCTGAAGAGTTTGCTGTAGCTACATCTTTATCAATGCAGATTTTTCCTTGCATTCTGAAATTCAAGAATTGGAGGCTTCAGAACTACCGTCTTGGCCATACTTTGCCTGCCTGTACTTAGCACTTTTCTTGAAGTGAGTAATTATGTGCCAGAGGGGAATACTGGGGTATGATTGCTTTCATTTGTTTCCAAAGAGGGAAAAATACCATGACCCTTGCACAGCTCTTGCAAGGAAACATATAGAAAATTGTCTCTTCATTGAAGATAGGTTTAAGTGGAAAATCACAGCTGAACTACTGCAAGGGATTGTCCTTTTTCACTGGTGAATTTATTTTCAGGAGAGCTTAATGCAGCAGGAGAGAGGTTCCTAGCCGCTCGCGGAGGTCTTGGAGGCTCTTTGGTCACAAACTTCTTGCCTTGCAAAGGTCAGAAGCGAATTGTTCATCTTGATTTGAAACTTATAGCAGATGTTGGCTTAGTTGGGTAAGTACTGTAGTTTGAGAACTGATATTAGAAAACAAAGTAGTAAATTTCAAATGGGATATCAAAAAAACTTGAGAGTTTGGAGGATGAGTATTACTGTACATTTGCGTTGCCACTTAAATTACTTGCAGTTTGCAAAAATCAGATAAAGTTTAAACCTATTAAAATGAATTTTAAAATTTTCAGTGTATCGGTTATGGTTTTGTGGGTGAAGGCCTTCATGAATCAGAGTAATATATAATCATTACTATAATTGAGCAATTGCAGTGATTATCAAAATACTATTAGCTAATATTTATGAAGTAAGTAGGAGGTGCGAAACAGAGCCATTAACACTATCCATATTGCATCTTCGACTTTATGGTACTGGCACAAGTGGGATCGTTTCAATAGTAGTTTTAAAGAGAGTTTCAAAGGGTACATAGCCTACTCTCCCAAATAAACAGCTTGGAACACTGGAAGGAAGTAATTACAAACTAGAAGAGTAGGACTTGCATTTCAATGTTGCTGCTTTATAACGATGCAGATAAATATGTTTTTATTTGGATAAAGATTTCAACAAACTACAATTGTAAAAGTATTGGTCTGCTCAGCATCTGTTATCTCCCCCTCCCCACCTCGTGGTCCTTATTAATAAAAACCAAAGGAAATGTAAACTGACAATGGGTTTGAGGTGGAAATAGTCTAATTGGTATATACTGTTAAAGAATGGAAGCTTGAAGACAGCATGGTTTTCTGCCTACATTTTTCTTTTTTTGCTTATTAGAAATAATTCTGCTAATATCAGATTTATCTGACGTTATATAGTTTTCAAGTGGTCTTCAGTAGTTACATGATAGAGAATGTTTTTCATGGTTTAGAGTGTGTGAAAACATAGGCATTTTATGACACTGGTGCTGCTTTAATTTTGCTTTTTGGCTTGTATTTTGGCTGACAGTTTCCCTTTAAAATGGATTAAAAGAATCATCAGTTTATTAGAGGAGCATATTATTTTCTTGTTGAGAGTTTGAATCAGCCTCTGGTGGTTTGTGGTTGTACTTTGATCTCTTTGTTATTTTTACTTCAGTAGATTTGCAAGTGGTTTGCTATTAGATCGGGTAAAAAACATACAGACTTGAGAAAGGCCCATCAGGTTTGGGTACAGGTTCTGATGTGTAGTGCGGGTTTCAATTTAAACTTCAAAGAGCATATTGTAACTCAGTGGAAACACAATACTCGCTTGAGGAGATGAGCAGAGTAACCTTCCGGAATGTCTTTATGGCACCTCTCAACATCAGAGCGCATTAAAACTACCCTTGGTAGTTTTCCTGTTACAACAAGAGTCATTATGTCTCTTTCTTTTTTAAGAAAGTCCCGTATACAACCTCTCTATAAAGCCCCTTAATATAAATAGTCTTGTTTTTCATTAATGCATGTTCTTATGAGTTGTCCCAGTTAACAGGTCATGATTCTGCATGTATTCAAGCGGAGAGTATATGGTTTTCTGTGTGACACATGCCTTTCTATCTTGTGACCAATGTTCAGTTGTCTGTAGACACAGTTTTCTTTCATCACTGTTGCACTGAAACGTTGTGCTGAATAACTGCCTGTGATTTGACTGGGACACAAGTCTTGTGTGGTCTCCTGTATGGAGCAGATGCTGTGAATAAGGACTATAGTCTGTCCTCTGATGTCAGTGTTACCTTCAAGTTTGACAGGAATCATGGCTATAGTGTCTTCTACAGGTCATATTAATCTTTAAAATAAGCATGTGTTACAATTTCAGTTTCAACTTAGGTTTCCATTTCAATGAGTAGGTGTATTCTGTGAAGAAGCTTTTGTGAAAGCTGCTTTGTCCCTTGAGGAAAGTTTTTGTTGCAGTATGCAGGTATAGCTAGAGGGAAAAGGTTACAACAGTCAGGTCTGCACAGACCAGCTCCTAGGGCTTCACTGGTATACTTTTTGGTTTATTTGGTAACAAAGCAGGTTAGTCCTAATTTCAGGATCCCTCAAACAACTTTGTTGCCTTAAAAACATACACAAACTCTGCATGTGTGTGGTCAGTATACACAAAGTCTCTCTCTCACTCTTCCCCCCTCCGCCCCTTATAGATGTACTTAACAGAGTTTATATGTTTTGCTACGTAGCATAGGTATTGTTGGTACTTAAATTGTACAATGTTTAATTGACCATGATTTGTATACCAAAAGACTGTAAATACAATTCAGAAGATGCATTTGCATGACAGATGTTAAGAATGTAAACGTAATTTATAGAATTAGCTATAGGATGTGAAGACTGAACTCAAGCAGACCCGGATGCTTATGCTGTATTTCCATCCGAGTGACTTTGAAAGATTTCCCTTAAGTCTATTACACATGTATTTACATACCTCTCTGGCCTGCATCCTTGGGAAGCACTGTTGGATTTAGAAAAATTACTCAGATTTGATTAAAAAAAAATTCAAAATTATCTGGGTTTTGTTGTTGTTTTTTTTAATTAAAAAAAAAGTCTGAGTAAATGAGTCTGCAAAAATTAGTTGATAACATTGAGTTTGACTAAGGTAATATGGTGTATGTGGTAATAAAGTATACAGGAATCACACATGTGTTTATTAAATGTATAAATCCTGACTTTCCTTCTAGGTTTCCAAATGCAGGAAAATCATCCTTGTTAAGCAAGATTTCTCATGCCAAACCTGAGATTGCAAATTATGCATGTAAGTTCATACTCTTATTTTTAGAGCAGTAATATTTTCATGAGAGCAAGAAGTCTTTTCTCTGACTTGGTTTACAGCCTTATAATAAAGAATAGGGGATAACCATATTGCAAGCTAAATACATGACATACATTACACATATTTGTAGTTGTAAGAAATACTTCAAAGAAAGAACTTGCTGTTTTAGTGTCCGGTTTCTTTAAGCACCTCAGCTTTTCATGTGTACGCCCTCATAGTGCTTCAACCTGTTGATGCAGGGTCTATTTAACATTTATTTTAGTCTCAGCCCATTTTATTCCGAGACTCTCCATGGTGTGTAATATCCTCAGTGTACCACATATGCACCATCAAGTTTCTTTGCATAAACATCTTGTGTGCTTTGGAAATAGCCACCACGTGTTCTTGCAACAGAGTAAGATTTTGGTTTTGAATCTGTCACTGAAAAGTGACGTTTTGATTATTTTTCTATCAGTAAATTAGAATTAGCTATCTGATCATTCTTTAATTAAAAAGCAAGAGTACAAGTACTGATAATTCCTACCTTCTTGCACCACTCTTGATTCTCTACAGCCTTTTTATATTTTTTCTCAAATTGAAGAGTCCTATTTCACTTTGCCTTTCCTTATTTTTCTTTATTTGGAAGTTACTCCACAGATTGGATAATGCTTTTTGCGTCTGAGACCTCTCTAGCCCCCCTATTCCCTTTTTGGGATGACGGGAACGGAACTGCAGACAGTGCCAAGATTTGGTGAACCATTGGTTTGAGTGGTCTAATTTTGTTCGCTCTCGTTTTGCTTTTTCTGTATTCCTTTCCCAGTAATTCTTAACATACCATTTGCCTTACTTTTTTCTGCTACTGAACATTTGTTTCATTTAAATACGAAGTGAGAAAGTCCAGCAACATTTAAATGTTTTGTAACAGTAACATTTTTTTAAATGTTAAAAAGTTTTGGTTTTTCCTCTCCTCTTTTTTCCCTTGTCATAGTTACAACGGTACAGCCTGAACTAGGAAAGATCATGTATGCAGATTATAAGCAGGTTGGTATGAAAATCCATTCTGGTTGTTCGTTACAGTTGTATATAATGGTTAGTTATGTTGCTTAACATAATTTCAGAAAGAAAAAAGGAAACCTGTAGGTTTATTCACACGTGTATCTATAATGTATACATATAAAATGCAATTACGTGGACTTAATGGAAGTTGTGGAAAAAGTACTGTTTTTATAAAGTAATAAGAAGAGAGCTTTGTAAACAAATGCAGTAATATAACACTGAGCTGATTTCAAGTCACTTTAATAAATGGCTTCTCATTTTCCCTTGCCTCCTTTCTGTGGTTCTAATCCTGCTTTATAATCTTAGAGTTGTGAGTTGGTGTGTGGAATTGAGATTACTGTGTCCTACCATACTCTTGTTAAGTTTAGGACTATAAAAAAATCATTGTTTTGGAGACTAACCTGTTATTCTTATTTAGAAGAGGCAACTTTTCTGTAAGTTCACTATACAGAGAGCTCTGGAATGAATGAGTCATTTCCAGAATGGATTTTAAATAGGGGCAGATTTGTCCAATAGCTGCAGATCTGCAGTAGTAAATGACAGGGAATTTGGTGACCATAACCCCGATACCATAACTTACAGTTCTGGCTCTTCCTTTTGTGGTTTGGGTTTTGGGGTTTTTTTGGTTTGTTTTTTAATAAAAAACTAAAATAGTATGAAGTGATAGCGATTGCCTGAACAGCCAGGTTAATGCCCTACCGGAGAGGTGAGGCACCTGGCTCCAGTTCCTTTAGTAGTAGGCAGTAGCTCTGGAGGACTGGTAGAGCTACTGCCCTACCACCTTATTTTTTGTGAACCCAGCTCCACCTGGCTTCTTCAGGTAAAGTTGTCAGACATTGTGTGGCACCTGGAATTCTTTCTACAGTATCCACGGGGAAAAAAAGCAACGCTAAGTGAGACTTAGTAATAGATTTTGGACCCCAAGTTCATGTAAGGTTACAGCAAACATTTTGATTCCTCAAGCTTGAATCTTCTTTGATGCGCTTTTGTTTTGTTTTTTAAGTGTATGATACATGCAGTACCGGAGTCATCACTTCCAAGATAAAAGGCGAATGCTAAAGGGTTTCAGATGCGTTAACCAGGAAAGCATACCTCTCGGATGTGAAAAGACAGAAACCTTCTCTCTTCACTTTCAGAAGCAATAATCTTAGGGGGATTCAGTAGCTGATGCTTGAAACCTTCATTTAACAAGCTTTAACAAAACTGTATATTAAAGGAAGTATTGTTTGATTTGTCAGGTTCCCTTAGAGACGCACACATCTAAGGGAAATTTTTTGTATATTCATTTTATCTGCTAGTTTAGGGTAACTTATGCCGGAAAACTGTGCTGCAAATAACAGGATTATTTATAGCCTTTTAAAAAACTACCTACCTGCTGTGAATCAAGACCTCTTGCTCTTACTGGTGTATCTTTCTCTAGCAGGAGAACTAACTTGCACTCCTGGCTTTCTTCTCTGCAGTCTGTTTCACATCATAGCCAGTGACCCTTATTGTGGGCTGTTTCTGCAGTTCATGGTTTTTATACTACAGTGTAGGGTGCTGTGTAGGAACTATATAGACAAAATATCTCTTTTTCTAAAATGAAGGGAATGAGTGATTGTGATCACAGGGAACATCTGTGAGTAAGAGGAAGTACTTCAGCTCTCAGTATTGCAACTGCTGAAAACAAAACAACGTAAGCAATTAAGAGCAATAATTGAGCTGACTGTTCTGTATCATTCAAAGGAGATTGGCTTATTATATCTTTTTTTTTTCCCCTACAGAACATTGACGTTTTTAAGGAAATATGTGGCAGTTTGCTTATTTTATCTTAGCACATTATAAAGAAGAAAATACGTGCGAGTTACCTGGTGCTGTCTGTCATTACTGCTTGCAAAAGGAAAGACACAGAAGTAGAGGATCTGAGTATGAGTCTGGCTTCAGGTCTTAGTACCAGATCATGGAAAAGTAGCAGAACCATTTACTTTTTCTACCAGAATATCTGAACCAAGTGCTCTTTTGAGAGAATATAGGTTTCTTTATGAGCTCCGTAAAAAATATTCTTTGAAAGAGAACTAAAGTTGGGGGGAAAAAAGTGGTGATGATGGTACTGCAGCACCCAAACCCGTCACATCAGGACGTGGACGTTTCTGTTCTAACTCTCTAGTTACCCTCTCCTGTTTCAGTTATTCCCTCCCTGTTTCTAGCTACAAGTCTGTGGTTCACCCAGTTGCATCTCACATGTCTGTAGATGGAAAATGCTGGAGTAAGGCTTTGAATATTTAGGAAACGCATCATGGTTAAAAATTAGTGTGACGCATGAGTGGGAGTGTAACTCACTCATAGCAGAAAGCCCCCTTCTGCAATAGGTAGCACACTGGAAATCTTATTGTGTGCTGGTTTGGGCATTGTTTAGTTGAATCCAGTTGCTGTCTAAATGGGTATTAGATAGATTTGAAGACTGTGCATTTGTTCTTTGCTTCACTGTCTTATCTTTCTGTGAGCTAGTGAGTAGGTTTCTGGAGGTTTTGGTATTCTTTCCTTTTTTGGTCTGTCTCAGCTCTCCTCTGCAATTGTGTACAACCCTCCCAAACAGCAAAGAAAATGCAAGACCCCTGTCCATTGTGGCAGTATTTGCTGGCCTCTTGTTGGAAGCTGATATACCAATCAAATACCAATCAAAATCTCATTTCAGTTGAAGAGAAGGCAAATTCTTGGAACTTCTCACGCTCAGGGGAACAATGTTAAGTGGGTTTGCATTTGCAATAACGATTCTCTGTAGCCACAAGGAACAGACTTTATTTTATTTTCCAGTGATAGTTTGAAATCTCTACAACTGTGATAGCCTGATCTTCTTGCCTTTTGGAGTCTGTTTTATTCTCAGGTAATAGGTAAATTTTGCAAGATCTCTGCTGAGGTATTATTACCTTCTGTTTTCTACTTTGCAGACAGCTATAAATAAATAGATGGGGGAACATGAGGAACACAGTGTCTGTGTAATAGTTGCATTTTGTTTAGATGTGCTTCTGATGATAGACTCTGAATGTATTGAAACAGCCAGTGCATACTGCTGGAGAACTGATCCCCCACAGGATTCCCAGGAATACACATTCCTGGGAAACTCTCAAAAGTAAAAGGAAACTCTCAAAATAGATATTCTGGACATTCCTTTGTCTGGGTTCTTTTGTTTATATACAATGATAATAGGTGTTGATAGTTTAAAATCACCATTTTTGCTTGTTGGAAATCTTTTGTTTGAAACTTTTGTTTTCCTAGATTTCAGTAGCTGATCTCCCAGGACTGATTGAAGGTGCACATGCAAACAAAGGGATGGGCCACAAATTTCTCAAACATGTAGAAAGAACCAAACAGCTTCTCTTAGTTGTAAGTTAAATAAAATTTACGGCTTATTGAAATAAAAGGCAGTGCAGTAAATAAAATACGTCTTAAGTGCAGTGTAGTTGTAATTTATGAAATAATTTTTAATTTGCATGTTTTGTGATAAATACAGCTATAATATCTTTTTCAGAATGGAATGCTCAAATGACTGGTGATAAATTAAATCCCTGAATAGAATTTATCATTAAAATTTGCCAATTAATTTAGAGCAGTGGAGTGTTCCCATCGTAATTAAAGCATGGGGTGATTTTTTTTCCCTTTTTTCTGTAAGATCCCGTTAAAAAAGCGGATTAAAAATCAGATCTTTGAGAAACACTGTATCAGAACCAACCAGTTTGTGCTTCCAGTGCCCATGGTGTTACTTTCGTGTATAGTTGCCTTCTGTTATTTGCCCAGGAATGAGGACATGCATGTGGACATTTTACTGCAAAGTCATTGATGGAGAGTACCTTGATACTGTAACATAATTTAATACCACAAAGCTTGTTTTCGTGTAACTTTTTCAGGTTGATATTTCTGGGTTTCGGCTGTCTATTAAGACTAGATTCAGAACAGCCTTTGAAACTATCTTGCTTCTAACAAAGGTAAGTTCTCATCTTTCCTAATTGACATTGTACTTATGTGTTGAGCCAATAAAGAGGCTCAGTTTTGATCAAGAACTTTCAAATGTTAGCGAGTATTCTGGATTTATAATATAAGGCCAGTTAACAAGCTTAGGGCTCTTCAAAATGATGAAATCTTTATTTTCAACTGTCCAGGTAAAACTGAGGTATTTTATGTTGGGCACAACTGTTCCTTCGTTAATGTGTGTAGCATATGAGATATTTCTTACAGTCCAGCAAAGGTGAAAAGACACATGATTTTCAGTTCCCCATTCTGGTAGCATTTTAGGAAGTAGAAATACATGGGTATAGTTAAATCCCTGCCTTGATGCCCTTACTGCATAGCATAATGGAGATGAGACATCAGGCCCCAGCTTTGCAGACATTCAGTGTTTCCATCTCTGATTAAAATAATACCTTTTACATAATTTCAAGTTTAGCTGCTGTTCTCTCTCTAGCTATAAGATGATGAATCTTCTGAATTTCAGCTATTGCTGTTTCTTTTTAGCCGATTCATGGTTGTGATTTCATTTCTGATATTAACAGTAGTCCATTAAAATGCTTAAGAATCAGAAAACTCTCCAAAGAATTTGCTTATATGTTTTACAGATCAGAACTTTTTCTGAAATTGATTTTGTGTTTGTGGATATCAGAAAAAAACACCCCAAAACTGCCGTTCTTTTTATAGGAGGCTGTTTCAGAATCGGCCAGCGTGTTTACCTGAAACATCTGTGTTTGAGTAAAAAAATCACTGAACGTTATTTTCTTCTGTCAGACTGCTTTAATACAACAACCTTGAGCTCCTGAGTAAATATCACAGCTGCCTAAGCGTGAAAGACTATTTAGGCGATTAAACAAATGAGAGATGAGATGTAAAATTGAACTAGCATTTGTTAAACTATGGATACTTATTAAGGCAAATTTACTTGTCTTTTAAGGAACTGGAGCTATACAAAGAGGAACTTCTAGCAAAGCCTGCCCTTCTTGCCATTAATAAAATGGATTTGCCTTGTGCAAAGGATAACTTGAATGAACTTATGAAACAACTACAGAATCCTCAAGGTAAACGAACTTTCACCAATAACCTTTGGCAAAAGTAGTAATAAGATTTCATCAGGGGTAACTCTGCATTGGCAAGGAGTTGTTTGAAACTGAAGTTAGCTATTAAATTTATTATGTTTTAAAAGCACTTCCTGCCTTTAGAGCTTTGTTTATATCTATCTGTAGTGCTGGCTTCACTGTTGGAGAGGTATTTTGATAGAGATATCCTGGAAGATCTTTTCCAGCTGTGATGTGGGAGAGTAAATTTCCAGTCTAGGTATCTCGGATAACAGTAACCTTGGTTGAAGGTCCCCTTACAGACACATGTATATACAATTTATCATGTGACTTTGGCCAAAACACATGAAAATTCTGGACAGGCCTATGTAGGGGTTTACTTCAGTTTTGCTATTACATTGGGGTGAATTTCTTCCTATTTCCTGGAGCGCGTAAGAACCGGGAAGGCTTAAAACCATCTCCCATGTTCTACAACTTGGGATTTCTTTGTAGTCATCTTAAAGGAAGGGTATAGAATTTTCTCATGAGGGTATAGGTATGGTATAACTGCTGTGTTAGTTCTCCTCTTCTGACACTTCAGCTATTTTTTTAAAGATTAATTAAACAAATAATACTTCTAATTAATTGCAGTTATGTTTATTGCTGTAATTTATTAAAATTTATTTTCTAAATTTAATGAGATTTTATGGTCTTTATAGCGATGCACTATTTGGGGGTTGTACTAATCCTTCCAATATGATTTTTCAGACTTCTTACACTTACTACAGGAAGAAATGATTCCTGCAAATACACTTGAATTCAAAGATATAATTCCTATATCTACGTATACTGGAGAAGGAATTGAGAAACTAAAAGCACGTATAAGAAAATGCATAGATGAGGAAGCAGAGCAGGAGAATGAAGAATATCGGAAAAAGAAACTACTACTGTTACAAACTTCAGTAGAAGAACAGATGAATAGAGGCTAGCATTCTTGGCTGGATCCAGTATTTTTAGCATGTGCATGAACCCATTGCGATGCAGACGTCCCATTTAATTTTTGTTCATTCTACCACCGCTGCTCAGTTCTCTGCTCCCCTGCATAGTCTCGATTTCTTTTGGTGCTTGGGTAGAACACAGTGGGGAAAAGAACAGGTTTTTCGGATTTACGTTAGCTACCAACTCAACAGAGTAAAGACCAAAGTGTGTGCAACTCAAAGCACTGTTTAACAACTGATGACACCTGGAGTATTTTTTGCCAGATGAGATGCATGGAAGGAATATAACCCACAGAGGTAGCAAAGGAGCAAGTTTAGCCACTCTACATCTTTTGCCACGGACATCAGAAGTACCCAGGGAAATTTCTGATGTGCAAATTTCCAGGGTCTAGTGCTGCTGAGGTGAGCCAGTTCTGCTCTTTTTGACAGGCATCGGATTGTGGGGTTTTTGTTATTTTTAAAGATCTAAAGGAAAACACAAATAAATGGCTGCAAGGAAGTGACTTGTAGGAGCACAAAAACACAAGGCTGATGCATACTGGCTTTTTTCCCCACACCTACCAGTGCCTACTGTAGTCCTCTTGATCATATATCAAATTCCCAGACTTAGGTTGGGAGTCCCTCCTTTTGTGGAGTTGTGGGTATATGTTACTTTTTGGTGAAGAAAATGATGACTGCTTTTCAACAAAGCTATACGTTTTTGGGAATAGTTGATGTTCCATTTTTTTGTATTACGAGCAGGCATACTTACATCTAAATTTGAAAAAAATAAATAGAAGTCCTTTATTGTACAGGGTATTTTCTACTTCAAAGCTATTAAATTGATTGCAAAGCAAAATGAGACTGAATACATCAAAGGCGCTTCTCAACTTGATCTTGTTTTGGTTTGTAAGTATACTTACCAAACCCTGCTTCTCTACATTTTGTTAAAAGCAGTGACTGGGAAGAAAGGTAGCATTTCTCGTAATACAATTATTTAATCATAGGTTGGAAGGGACCTTAAAGATCAATCTAGTTCCAACCCCCCTGCAGGGAGTCTGTCCACGAGACCGGGTTGCTCAAAGCCCCATCCAACCTGGCCTTGAACACTTCCAGGCAAGGGGCATCCACAACTTCTCTGGGCAACCTGTTCCAGTCTCTCACCACCCTCACAGTAAAGAATTTCTTCCTAATATCTAATCTAAATCTACACTTTTTTGGTTTAAAACCGTTACCTCTTGTCCTGTTGCTACACGCCTGATAAAGAGCCCCTCCCCATCTTTCTTGTAGGCCCCTTTTAGGTACTGGGAGGCTGCTATAAGGTCTCCCCGGAGCCTTCTCTTCTCCAGGCCGATCAATCCCAGCTCTCTCAACCTGTCTTCATAGGAGAGGTGCTCCAGCCCTCTGATCATTTTTGTGGCCCTCCGCTGGACCTGCTCCAACAGGTCCGTGTCTTTCCTGTGCCGAGGGCTCCAGAGCTGGACGCAGAACTCCAGGTGGGGTCTCACCAGAGTGGAGTAGAGGGGCAGAATCAACTCCCTTGATCTGCTGGCCACGCTTCTTTTGATGCAGACCAGGACACTGTTGGCTTTCTGGGCCGTGAGTGCACATTGCCTGCTCATGTTGAGCTTCCAACACCCCCAAGACCTTCTCCTCAGGGCTGCTCTCAATCCATTCTCCGCTCAGCCTGTATTTTTGCATGGGATTGCCCCGATCCAGGTTGCAGGACCTTGCACTTGGCCTTGCTGAACTTCACGAGGTTGGCACGGGCCCACCTTTCAAGCCTGTCCAGGTCCCTCTGGATGCATTGGTTCTGATTTTCCTCTATTTTGTGTTTGGGGCTAATGTATTTTCACCAGAGCTAAGTATGGGTAGACAAGTTTTTGATGCTCTATTCCATATTCATAGTTGAAAATAATGTTTTGGTCAGACTTCTTCAACACTGGTCTTAACCTCACGCGTAAATGAGGGGGGAAAGAAGTTGCAAAGAAGAGCCAGCTTGGCTTTATTTCTGCTGTGTGTGAAGAGTTACGTGGGCTTCAGAGGTAAAGGGGTAATGAGGAACACTGAACTAGGTTTAGGCGCTGTGGCTGGTGGGACTGGCAACTAAAGACAGTTTAGTAAGTGAAGGAAAGAAGAATTAAAAAAAAAAAAAAGATGGAAAAGCAATCGCTGCCCACCCGCCACCGCCGGGCCCACACCCAGCCGCTCTGCCGGTGAGCGGCTGCTTTGGGAAGCAGCTGCTGGTTCCTTTAATTTTCCAGACGAGTTTGAGGAACGTATTTTAAATCACGGCCGCCCCCGGCCGCGGAGCTCCCTACCGACAGGCGGGGCGCAGCGCCAGCCCGGCCCCGCCCTACGGAGGGGCGCCGCGGGGGACGCTGGGAGTTGTAGTGCGCGGCGTGGAGCTCGGGGCTGGCACTGCGGCGGCGCCGGACTACAATCCCAGAACCCTCCGGGCGCCCCGCCGCCGGCCGCGGCCTCCCGAGCGGAGCGGCTCCGGCAGGCGGAGATCGGGCAGCGCGGCGGCCATGGTGCCTTTCCTCTGCGTCCCCGCGCCCTGACAGGAGGTGAGAGGCGGGAGCGGGCGGGGGGTGGGACACGCGGCGCCCGGTCGTGTCCCCGCGGCGCCCGGCCGTGAGGAGGCTGCCTCTGAGGAGGCTTCGCTGCCTCAGGCAGGTTGGGCCGGGGGGGGGGGGGGCATGGTTTCCGCGGCCCTTCCCGGTTTGCCCCCGCTCCCCGCCAGCCTGGCCTCGCTGCGCGGCCGGTTTGGTGCGCGTTGGGTTGGGGTGAGCCGGTATCGGCGGCGCTCGGCCTGTGCCGGGGGCTGACGGGCCCCCCGGGGGGAGCGTGTGCCTCGGCCCCGGCCGGGCGCCGTCTGCCTCTTACACAGCGGTCGGTAAAATCATCACCCCTGCCGCATTCCTTTTGCCTCTCAACTCCTAATGTATTAGCTAGGAATGTTAATTCTCATCCTTTACGTCTGGCTTTAATTTTTAATAGGAGTTCCGTAGAACCTGGAACTGTGTGATTGATTTCTGGAAGAAAAAAAAACCTGGCTGGTGGCACCGATTCTGTATCTTACAGTTATCTTGAAACAGGGCAGGTGTTGGTCTCCTCTTTCTGGTGGCCGGTTCTCCAAAACTCGTAATATTTTTTTAAACTGCTAACGCTGTTGTGGCTAGCTTCAGAACGCATTTGTTTATAAACTGTGTTTCCTGTGACCTGCCTCCTGCAGGGCTCTACAGAGCAGCGGTGGCTCAAGGCCACGCAAGGGAACAGAGCTGGCTTTAGTCATCACTGAATTATGTCTCTAGTAAACGCCTTTTTTTTTTTAACTTGTTTCATTTTTTTTAGTTTGTAGGTAGTTAATGGTTTACCAGTTTTTAACTAGCTTCAGCCAGCATCTCTTGTTACAGCAATGTGGATCTTTAGAATAGGAGCCTGGTAAAATCTGCCCCCACAGTGGTATTAGGACTGGTAACTTTTGTGGATCAGATATAAGAGCCTCGAGTATTGGAGCTGTAAAATGCTTGGGATATAAGAAGCTTGAGTCTAGAATCAAAGGCAAGGGAGGGTTTCGCCTATGCTGGCCAAAGCATACTTTCTTCCTTGGGACAACCAGTTCAGAAGTGGCTGAGGTCTCTAGTTATTCCACACCACCAGTGACAGAGAATAAAATCAGATGGACTAAACAGCTAGAGGAAGAGAAAAGAAACTCCATGACTGCAGAAATGGAGGTCTTTCTGAGTTGTTTGTTTATCTGTTCTGAGTTGTTCTGTTGTTCTGCATCTGTTTATTACAACAGCTGGTGGCCACATGTTTTCATCATTTAATTGGAGTAACTGTTGGGCTCAGCACAGCTTCCTTTCTGACAGGTTTGTTTGCCAGTACTAGTTTTCTACTTAATTATGGTTGTTACTGAGGACTGGCAGGTGTGACGCACTGGGGTGTGAACCTGCAGAGAGAGATCCGTATGTTTACTTTAGCTTAGGTTGCTGCTAAATGCACAGAAAGCTTGAAAATTGTTCAGAAAGTTGGTGAATAAAACTAGCTACTCAGCTGTGCAGTCATACTTTTTTCTTAAGTTCCAAACTCAAAAAAAAAAAAAAAAAAAAAGGCTGAACCTTCTCTTCCAAAGGCAGTTGAATGTGTTGACACTGACCTCTGCAGCCCTGCATAGTTAGTTTGCCCAAATTGCTACATTCACTCATAGCAATTTTGGTTGATAAACCTGGCAGTGGAAATCCAGTGGGATGCTTGATTTGATTGCGTCTCATTTCCATGTCTTGTATGCAATAGCATTCGTATTAGAGGACTTAGACTTGGAAATTCGCTTTCTCGTTTAGTGAAAAATTTGAGTTGTGTGAGTGTGCTGCAAGGTGTCTCTCTCTTGCCTAGATGGTTTGATAGAAGAATTTCTTTGATGTTATACCCCATGAGACTGCATTTATGTATATAAATGTTATAGTATTTCATATTTTGATATAGGTCACTTAAAATAAAGTCTGTGTCCTTTTATGTGTTAGTACAGCAAACTCACCTTTAGGTTGTAGCTCTTAAAAATCACATAATGATATGCTTGTAGGTCTGACACTGTCCAGTAGAAAAGTGATTTTCCTGTGATGACCTGCAGAGCGTCTCTTGGGACTCAGTGGTGTGGATCCCAGAGATGGATGTAAAGAGAATCCACAAGAAGATCCTTTCTCTTCCTCTGAAAAAGCTGGACGGCTGTTGAAAAGGCGTCACCAGAACTTCCTGCCTTTCTCCCTTTTCCTTCAAACCTTTGTGTAGAAGCTGAGAAGAAATAGAGAACCACAAGTATATAAACAGTTCAGAGTCTGTGTTTTGTTCGCTGGCATAAAAAAATCATTGCACCTCTTCCTCCTTTAAGCACAGCCTGGAATGTAACATCTGAAATAATCATTTTGTATGACTTTGTGTGGATTTTTTTTTTTGCTAGACAAATAAAATTCAGGATGTGAACATCTCCATGTCTTGGAACACTCATAAGAAAGGGAGGTGTTTTTGCACCCTTCTTATCTGTTGCATGAAGACAGAGATGGGTAGATAGAAAGAGAACATGCTCTGGGGGAAGAAAAAAAGTACCTTGAGCTTTGTTTTTTAAATAAGAGGAAATTGTAGAACGGTGATGGAGTTGGTCTGATGTTAGTGTATCTGAGATTCCTTATTTCTGAATTACAGTGTAAACAATGTTGCGTGAAACAAATGTGATGTTGACTCTTTCCTTGTTCTGTTTTCTAGATCCAGTAACACCTTTTTTCCTACTTCTAAAAGTTGTTAAGGATTCTCTTGACTTGGACACACCACTGGTAAGTACCCATCTTAATTAAGACAACACCTATTTTGTTACTGTCTTAATCGGGGATCTGTAACTAAAGCTGCAATTACGGCTATAAAGCTAGCAGTATTTACAAGATGGGACAAGTTTCCCCTGATGGGGGTATCATGGATATCTTACCTACAAATTCACTTTTCCTCAATAACACCCACGCCCCAAAACCAAACACCATCACCAATAAAAAACAAACAAAAAAATCAAGCCAAACAAACCCAAAAAACCAACAACAACAAAAAAAACCAACCAAAACCCCACCCTTGGTGCATCTACCAGGAATGGCCGGCAAAAACAAGGTATGCAGGGTGGCCTAAACACACCTGGCAACTATAGGGTGAACTAGAGACTAAAGTCTTCTGTCCATGTAACTGGTACAGCAGAGCTAATAGAAAAATACAAATCTTCCTATGATGTCCTAAGTCCTGGCTGCATAGTCCTTGCCGTAACTATACTTTGATATAGTATAGTTTTTTTCTTCCATCCTCCTGTATTAAAAAAGGTGGGTGCACCTCACATCACTTCTTGCCCACCCTGCATTAACTCTGTCCAGATTTTCATCATCTACTATTGCAAATGACTTTGCAGAAACAGTGGATTTCTGAAAACAGCTGGTCTTGTGCTTATTCCAGCTGCTTCTGGCAGAGCTCTGTCTCAGACTATGCCCTGCCTGCATGGAAGTTTTATCCAGGCAAAGGAAAACTCTTTATGGAAGAGCAAAAGTATTGAGCCTGAGGAGAACAAAATTTGATGCTGTATTAGATCTAAGCTTATTTGTTATAGTTCATTTCCTTTCAAGCTGGTTGCATTGATCTTACTGAAGCTGAGGTTAAGCATTATATTAAATCAATTATGATGGAAATAAGTTTTGTGTCCCCCTACCCAGGGAGTATTCTATTAATGACCCGTTATCTGAAAAGGTTACTGCCATGAGAACAGTAGCTTGCCCATGTTCAGCTATTCTTAGCAAAAATATAATGCCATCTTTTGGATGAATAAGGTGCATTTTTAGCATAAATGTGGTTGTCATTATTTCTTCTCAGCAGTACTTCTTTAAAAGAGTACGATTGGCAGTTAAGCGTTACCCACGTACCATTGCAATTCTTCAGGGTTAGATGGCATAAAAAGTAAATAAATGCTTAATGCTGTTTTAGGAAACGAATTGGGCTTTATTTAATTGTCTATAAATCAATAAACTGCTGGCTAGCTGTATAGCTTGATAATGCTTGTAGTCTGCTTCCAGCATACATGGAAATTCCTTATCTGAAAAGTTCCCTGGGCATTTGATG
Source organism: Dromas ardeola (assembly GCA_013398915.1). NCBI lineage: Eukaryota > Metazoa > Chordata > Aves > Charadriiformes > Dromadidae > Dromas > Dromas ardeola. Next base: position 20,483 of record VYZM01015385.1, read on the forward strand.
TTTGCAGGTGTAGAAGGACAGTAAGGGATCAGATCCCATGTGCTCTTTGGTTGCAACCATGCCTGTAACCTTTCTGAGATACAGATATTCAGTTATTTCTATATACATTAGGTAGAACTTCTAGTACTTAAAGAATTGTTTTGTGACTTTAGAGAAATAAGCACAATGCAGTATAATGATTTGGAAGAAATTTCACTAGGATTTAATGGCTTAATGGAGCTCTGTGAGAATTTTCAAAGTATCTGCTGATTTTTTAGGTGCTGTAATTTTTAGCGTCCTCCTTCAAGTACACTCTGGAGTGGATGCTCAGTGCCTATTATGCATTAGGCCTCTTTAAAGTATCCAAAGCACACAGCGATGGGATTAGTCAAATCAATGAGTCTTTTTTGTTTTGGAAACTTTATTTTTTTTTTAAAAGACCCGTCATTGAGACCGTTTCCTAGGATCTCTGCAGGCAAGAGGCTATGTTAGATACACAGGCTGTGATTGAATTGAAAAGGAAGTGGTATTCTTTAATGCTTCCTCGGAAGAGGAAAATGGGAAAGCTGAAAAGCCATCTGCTTTCTGGAATTGTTCGTGTGCTTGGACAGCTGATCTTGAAAGGCAGAAGTAGTGTGGAAGAACTGTTAATTGCTTTCAAAAAATCATAGTAAGTTACTCAAAAGTGCATGCCTTCTCTACTAGCCTATACAACATGTGGATAACTGCCTGCATGTGCATTCCTTGTTTAGTCTCATGATGCTGGTTTTAAGCAATTCAAGTTTACTCACACAGCAGTGTGATAGGACTGACCGCGCACGCTGGCATTACAGCTGGGCTAAAGAGAGGGAGCTGCCAGTTGAGGAGTGAAGGAACTTCTTAAATCCCACCCACTCACTGACTCACCTTCTCCACTCAGACTCTCTAAAAGTCCATGCGGTGACACAAGGTGAAAGGCTGTGTAGAATCACATGTTGAAGTGCTCCTTTTTTGACCTTGAACACAGCAAATTTAGCAGTCTGTCAGCTGAGCAATCATACCAGTCTGTGTAAAAATCTGAGGTTTCATTAAAGTGTGAACTCGGTAGTGTTACCTCCACATAAGTGTGTAGAGCAAAGAAGGTGCCAGAGAGTTACTGCCTACCAGCTACCACACAAGTCAACTATGGTCAGTCCTACATCCATTACTTTCAGCCACTGATTTTTATTTTTTTTTATTTTTTCTTTTTAATTACAGGAAACAACTTCTGTGGGCAAGAATGGGCTGCCGGGATGTTCACGCAGCAACAGTACTGGCCTTCCTCAGTGGAACAGCCTCAGTAGCTGGACTCCTTGCAGCCGTTCTGCTTCCAAACTGGAGGCAAATGAGACTGTACACGTTCAACAAGAACGAGAGGAATGTGACCGTTTACACTGGACTCTGGATTAAATGCGCTCGCTTTGATGGGAGCAGAGACTGTGTGATCTATGACCCACAGTGGTACACTGCTGTCGATCAATTGGATTTGCGTGTTCTTCAGTTTGCCCTTCCGCTGAGTATGTTAACTGCCGTTTCCGCTCTGTTTCTCTGCTTGATTGGCATGTGTAACACAGCCTTTGTTTCCACCGTGCCAAACATCAAATTGGCCAAATGCCTTGTAAACAGTGCGGGCTGCCATCTTGTGGCTGGCCTCTTGTTCCTGCTTGCGTGTGCCATTTGTCTCACTCCCTCAATCTGGGTCATTTTTTATAACAATCACCTGAACAGAAAATATGAGCCTGTCTTTAGCTTTGACATCTCTGTGTTTATTGCCATTGCCAGTGCTGGCGGTCTGTTTTTCACTTCCGTTCTGCTGTTTCTGTGGTACTGCGCATGTAAAAGCCTACCTTCTCCTTTCTGGCAGCCCCTCTATTCCCATGCCCCCAGCATGCACAGCTACGCCTCTCAGCCGTATTCTGCACGCTCTCGCCTCTCTGCCATAGAAATCGACATTCCTGTTGTGACACATGCATCTTAAGAAGACACAGTCTTGGAAGCCAAGTTCTTGTGCTCGTTCAGACCATGAAAATCACAACTCAGTTCTCTCTGCTGCCTTGCACTGAGCATAATCATTTGTAAGGTCAAGTTTCCCAAGGTGCAAAGCAATGGAGAGCTGAGTTCAGCAAGTCCGTTGCTGTTCCCGTGTGTTACTTTCTGACCAACTTATTTTATTTTTTTTTTTAACTTTGAAGTCACTACAGACAAAATTGCTGCTAATGCTGGGACAGTACACTAACAATAGTATCCGTTCATCCTTCTGCTAACTGAGATTAAAGCAGGTTTGAACCTCTTTGCTACTTTGATAAGCTATGATTAGATTCTGATCCAGTTGTAAGAGCTCCATAGGTGGACCCTTGCACCCATGCATTATCCAAATGCCGGCAGTGGAACTGGGTGCGGGGGATTCCCTGAATTTCTTGTTCACTTAAACACGCGTATTTTAAGACGTGATGTCCGAAAATGGTATTTGGCAGACTAATTCAGTTTTGTAGCATTGTTCTGCGTTTTCCACTGCACACCAAAAGCTACCCAAACTTGAACTTCCGCAATAGAATTAGGGTCAAATTACCCTATATTTTCAAAGTAGCTATCAGAAGAAATAAAACTGATTTAACTAATAGTGTTCTTCTGTACTGTAATAGCATCTTCTGACTTACTGGAAGCTAGAAACTTTTTTGTGAATTTTATTTCTAGTCTGTTTTTTAATAAGTTAGCAAATTCACTAGACCTATTTTGTGATTAAAACAAAGACCACTTGTATTTAAAAATTCTGTTTAGAAACTTGAATGTTTTATTTGAAGGCCATCTTAAAGATGGATTTTCAAGTAGGCTTTAAAGTGTTACTCAGTTCTGGAGAGAAATGTCACTCACTGCAAAATGGATTAAGAAAACCATGAAGAATTCTGAAGGCTATGAAAGATTCTTTTAGAACACTGTACACAAGCTGTAAGAACATCTCTCTAGGAAGGAGATTATAACCCTGGGGAGAGATTTTTAAATCTAGATTGTTTTGGTTTGGGTTTTTTTTTTTATATGTATATATAAGTAACAATGAGCTTGTGTGTTTTTCAGAGTTGATCTTTATGGTTGTTGGACTTTTCATGCTGTAGCTGATTTAATTACTGATTAAGACTTAGCCTTTTCAGCCTTGTTCTGCAACACCTTTCAAGTTGAGCTATTTTAAAATCCATTTATTTCCTATGCTGCCACCTCACAACTAGAGAAAGTTTCCCATTCCTATTTTCTGTAAGATGAGGTTTTGAATAACTTGTGAGCGTCGCTTTGTAGCTCTACGAGGATGAGGAGGGATTATACATTCCCAACCTGGGATGTCTTTAAGTCATTTTTTTTCTTTCTGAAATGCAGAGCAGCTCAGCCCTAAAGATCAAAGCTTTTTAATGTGAGCTTTGAAATTACTTGGAAATTTGATAACAGTGAGTTGAAGAGTATTGTAATTAAGTCAAGTATTTGATTTATTCAGATTTTGGCAAATTGAGATCTTGTGTTTAAGATGTCGTTCCAGTAAGGAAAGTTATTTTGATTGGTGGCATTCTGGAGCTTAGTGGATATTTGTATTTCATTAATTCCAGAACAAATTTTCTTTGCTAAAAAAATCAGAATTCTTTAATTCCAGTTCTGCAAACTCATCTGAGGTCCTGAAAATCAGTTTGTTTCCTTTTCCGTGCATTAGAAATAGGAACAAATGCTGTGCTGGGCAACTCATAGAATGTGTTGGGTTGGAAGGGACCTTTAAAGGTCATCTAGTCCAACCCCCCTGCAGTAAGCAGGGACAGTCTTGTTCTGTTACACTCTGTGCAATAACAGTATATTAAGAGGAATCATTTTGGGTTTTCTGGTAGGCCTTGGGCTTTGGTGGACTCAGACTTTAACTTCCTTTGGAGGAAGCTGAGCTCTGTCATAAATGCACAGCAGAGTCAGTAAAGCAACAGGCCTTTCAGGCAGACTGCTTGATTAAATTGCAGTCTAAGAAATTAACACTGTAGATGATGAATACTTAAGGAGACAGGCCTTTAAAGTTACATTAATTTAATACCCTCTTAGGTTCACAAGGCATGATGTTAAATGAAGTATCTTTTTTTTCTTCTTTTAATCAGATCATGACTTGTATGGGATTAGAACATGTATAATTACATGCAAGCCCACTTTTTTTTCGTCAAAATTGAACTTTGCTTTACATTACTGTGGTTGTCCAACCTTCGATACTGTTGCTGTTCCAGCTGCCATATCCATAGATGCTTTGTCAGGTCAAAGCAAAGGTTTGTGATTTCACATCAGGTTGCTTCCCTGTCACTCCAGTGTCTTTTCTTCTTTGTGCCTTGCTTAAGTTATGAGTTGGCCAGTAAATGTTAGTTTTCAGTCAGCATCTGGTATGCTTTTTGAGCCTGAATTTACAAAGCATTTTGATCATTTTGGTGGGATGATGAATACATCTCTTGGTGACTTTAAAAGGAGCTGAATCTTCAACATCTCCAGAGCAAGAAAAGCAGGCTGGCAAACTGGTGTTTTCTATGGAGAGTAAATGCAGCCAGTGTTTTGTCTATATGCTTTAAATAGCAGATGTCTCTGACAGCTCTTTTGTGTTCTGACTTTGATTTTTATGCACTAAACTTTCAATCAGTATTTGCTGCTGCCTAAGCTGGTATCTTGTTGCTTTGCAGTTTGTGTCTTTTCAAAAATCTGAGATGGATCTGAGTTATGAAAAGTGGGGATCCAAAAGTTAGCGGATTCCAGCAAAGGTTTCAGTTAAGATCATCTCTGTCAGTAAGACTGTTGCATCATGTTGTATCACCAAAGCACGGCTGGGTTTCTTTCAACAGTGCTGTTAATGTGAGTTTCTGCTGGATCCCAAGTGAAATTAACTGGAAGTGCTGTGCCGTATTTCTCCTTCTTTACAGAAGGGGTGGCCAATCTGTGACACTTGAGCCGAGTGCCACTCCAGCATTTCTCTTGCTAAGGTTACCATCCTGCCCAGCGGCGGGGCCGGGGAGTGACAGGCCTCCCGGGATTTTGGGGAAGAACGCCTGTATCCTGACAGTATCTGTGCCAGGGAAGAACTGCCATGGAGCGGTTAAACCCCCTGACTCTGACCAGCCGTTCCTTCCTGGGCGCTTTGCTGCGTGCAGGGCAGGCACTCTGGGCCTTCAACACAGGAAGATTTTAATTTGTGGCTCATGCAGTCAAAGGTTGGGTGCTCTGGGGTTACAGGAATCTGTAGTTTTTTTCCTAGTAATTCCTGTCCAACTTCTTAAGTTGTATTTAATTACAGTGTTGGTTCTCTTTATGTGAAACAGAGGATATGTATTTTTAATAAAACATTCTCTTGCAGATACAGTTTAGTTTGATCAATTTTTGTGGAAAACAGTAATTGCTAGAATATAAAAGGCTTTACCTGTTTTGATGTTGATCACCAGACTTGCCAGACTGTTTCAGATGCTTTAACAGGGTTAAAATATGTTGTGTGCATATAAAATTAACCCTGTTAATGTTATAGGACTAATGCTTTAAACAAAACAAAAAACCTCCAAAAAACCCAAACCAACCCCCTCCAGCCACCTTCTGTAAGCTTGGCTATTATTTATAATTTCCCTTTATTGTAAGCTAGTCCTAAGAAGTACTAGGATTCCTTTTTCCTTTATGAGGAGGGGAATAATTTCCCTTAATCTGGAGGATTCCCTCTCTCTGCCTGGGGCCAGGACACGGGCTGGGGGCCAGGGTCTGGTTCAGCCCCAGGGCAGAGCCGAAGCATCAGCACGACATGGAAAAGAGTGCAGTCCTCCCAAAGCCCTGGCTCTTCCCTCTGTCGGTTCCGCTGCTCAGTCATCCGGTACGCCGAAAACTTATGTCTTGGGTTAGTTTTCTCCTAGGCTGGTAAGATTGCATCACACAAGAAAGGCGGTGGTGGCATTAGTCATCCTCCTGCCCTCTCCTCTGCTGTGCTGTCAGCTGGGGAATCATAGAGTCGTTATGGTTGGAAAAGACCTTTAAGATCAAGTCCAACTGTTAACCTAACACTGCCAAGTTATCTCTAAACCACATCCTTCAGCACCACATCTACATGTCTTAAATGCCTCGAGGGATGGGGACTCAACCACTTCCCTGGGCAGCCTGTTCCAGCGCTTGACAACCCTTTCGGTGAAGAAATTCTTCCTAATATCCAGTCTAAACCTCCCCTGGTGCAACTTGAGGCTGTTTTCTCTTGTCCTATCGCCTGCTACTTGGGAGAAGAGACCAACACCCACCTGGCTACAACCTCCTTTCAGGTAGTTGTAGAGAGTGACAAGGTCTCCTCTCAGCCTCCTTTTCTCCAGGCTAAACATCCCCAGCTCCCTCAGCCGCTTCTTATAAGACTTGTTCTCCAGACCCCTCACCAGCTTCATTGCCCTTCTCTGGACTCGCTCCAGCACTCAGTGTCTGTCTTGTAGTGAGGGGCCCAAAACTGGACAGAGCACTCAAGGTGGGGCCTCACTAGTGCCACGTGCAGGGGGACAGTCACCTCCCTAGTCCTGCCGGCCACACTATTTCTGATGCAGGCCAGAATATGCTACTGCCTGACATGTCAAAATGTTTTGGGCATCCCAGGGACTCGTGTCAGTCCAGAACGACGGTAATGGTTAGTGATGCTTCGTTTCTGTTGTGTGCTGCTCCTGGCAACTACAGCTCAGCAGCACGATGGTGATTCTGCACCGAGCCTTTCCCCAGTTTTACAGGGCAAAATACAAACCCTTTGAGCATTAGAAATGCCGATGCTGTAGTGCAAGTTCAAAAAACAATCTGCGTCATTTATGCCAGATATAATGAGACTCACTGGTAATTCCTCTATAGATTTCTAGTATTCTAAACTGGCAATCTAGTACTAAATTGGGGTTTTCTATTTGTTTGGGGAAGTAATGTTTATATGAGAACAATCCTTGTGGAGGATGCACAGTATAGATCAGGTGTTGCCAGCACTACAACTCACTTGAGGGGATGGAAAAACGATTTGATATTCTTTGCTTCTGTGTGTTCATGTCCTCCTTTGCCGTCACTTTCAGGCAGGTCTCCTGTCCCCGAGAGCTGGTATAAACCTAGGGAATAGCTGGGTGTTGACAAAAATAATGTGATGCAGAAAACTCAGTATCTCCCAAAACGTGGGAGTGCCTCATTTTTTTTCATATTAAAATTCCTAAAAAAATTACCCCATGTATTTGTGCTCATTGAAAAAAAATCTCTCGGCAGATTTTCCCTTGTTTTGCTTCACAGGAACTGAACTCACGTATGCGATTCAGCAGGTATGTAACGTTACTTATCCCTTCCCGTACCTACTGAGCAGGCAGGTAACGCACCTTAGGCGCAGCATAAGCTTTTTTGTACGTTTTTTGTTCCACTGCTGCATCAACATTCATCAAGCTGGACAACGCAGAGGCCTCATGGAAGGGTAAGAAGGTGGTTTCTGATTTCAAAACTGCTTTTTGTCTGTGTTCCAAACAGTCAATTTGGTCATTCGGGTAATAGGCTGCTAGGGATGGGGGCTTTGTCTTTAGGTTAGCTGGGGCGTAGAAGCTTCCAGGAGATGTAAAGGCTGAGCACAGGGCAGTAGAAATTGTGGTGAGCTGGAGGGTGAGAGTGGCTAAGGCTGTTTTGTGAAGGGAGACCAGAAATCTGGACTGCAAGGGCAGGGTTGTTGTCCTAGTTTCTGTTCTAAGGAAGAGAAAAATATGTAATTAAAGCTCTAAGTATTTGAATAAGCTTTACCTGGCACCAAAGACTCCCCAAATATGATAAGCAAGCTTTGAAAACACAGCATATGAGTGCTGCCCAAGCAGCGTGTGTCCTTGGGAACCACAGATGTTGGCCCAAGCGCTGAGCACCCCTTCCCAGCGCCATGCCATGCCAGAAGCTGCTGTGTAGCCACCACTGCCAAGGGAGGCATTTCAGCAGCAAAGCCTGGTTCTCTCTGGTCTCTCTGGAGTCCCACTACTTGGTATTGCAGCACTTCGGCCAGTGAGAGGGTCTGTAACCATTGCTATTGCAGTAGTTTTCTTCCCAAAGCCAAAATACATTAATAAACAAACACATAAGATCATTTAAAAATTCATACTGGAGTTTACATAAATACTAGCCATTCGGTCAAAAATAAATCATTTCCTAAAACAGGTCCTGGATGTATCTTAAATTACTGCAGACGCTTTTTGATCTCCTATTCTAAAGGCTTTCACGTGTGATTTCTTGGTGGGCTTAAGTAGATGTAAATATAGTCTCTACCAGAAGATGATGAAATCCCACCTTCTTGCTCCTTTTGCTATTTATCTTCTCTTCCGCTGATTTAATTTCCAGCCTCCCAGGCGGCTGATCCAGGCTGCCTCCTGCTCACGAGCTCTACTGCCAACACATAGGAAGAATATGTGAGTGGAAGATGACGATGATGGCAACCTTTGATTCTTCATGAAACCTTACTTTGACATCTTTGTTGTCTTATCTCATGAGCATTTTACATATGGAAGACTGTGTGAATTCTGATTTTTTTTTTTTTTTTAAGGCGGATTGTGTTTATTAATTGTAGAGGTGGTTGAAAAATGCTGCGCTTTGAGAGAAACATTGAACGTTTATTAGCAAGGCAAAAAATCACGTTTCAGAAGTTTGTTCCCTTTTCTTTCATTTCCGCACTCGCTCAGAAAAAGGAGGTATGACAAGGAAAAAAATGCAACAAAGAAAAAAAAAAGAGTTGATTTCTTTTTTGATCAAATTTGAAGATTACACTGCTTTAAACCATGTATGTCTTAAGAAATCTCAACAGATGATATTAGTAAGGAAAAGAGCTAATTTTTGAATAGGTGAATGGTGCTAAATATTAGCATTTGCGTTAGCTTTATAGGTTAGATCAGAACTGTTTAGTGTTGTCTCTGAAGACTTAGCACGATGGATGGCTATTATTGTGCCGGGTTGACTCTTTAATCAAGTCGGCAACGATAAAATGCCCGGGCTCTTTCTACTGCTGTGCTAAAGTGTCCTGTAGACAGGTTGAATTTCCTGGCAAAAGTATCACCTCAGGAAGCGGCTGACAAGGAATTACGTTCTCACAAAATAGGCTCAGTGGGAGGGCGCTTTTTTTACAGTGCAGTACAGATAAATCAGATTGCACAAATTTGGCTGCCTTCTGTGGCCGCCGATTCTGCTTGATTCAATTCTACATCTCCCAGAGGAGGCCTTGAAAAAAACATTCACCTTTCTGTTCTTTCTGAGGCTGGTGGGGCAGGCACCTTCAGATCTGACCTGCCATCTGCAACTGGCACCAAATGCTGTTGACCTCCACAACTGCAGAGGGGAGGAGATTTATTTCCCTTGCGAGTAATTGGGAGGGTCAGCCTAACGACTGGGAAAGAGGTGGCTCCGGTAGCTTGGTGGCATTGCAGCACGGGCAGCCACAACGCAGGAGGTTTCTGGCCTTGCGGCTCAGCAAATACTGAGGTGCCGGTGGGGCTTTCGGCAGTTGTTTTGTCAGCTGCCGCTGGGTTACAGAATTCATCGTTCATTATGGTACATCAGTTCCAGTCAGTTTGCACGTACGCTTTCGAAAGCCATGTGGCTGAACCTTAATTAGCCGAGGAGTTATGAGAACCTTGAGAACCATTAATCTCAGCGGCTGATGCCTACGTGCCTCACTTGAGAAGTCATCTGAGAGCTGTAATTCTCTCAGGCTCTCAGCGCTAATCTGCTCACAGCTCCTGTAGGAGATCTCAAACACTGGGCGGAAAAGAATTTGCTGGGATGAGGTTTCACTACTCACGGTAAGATTCAAACACATCACCAAGACTTTTTGGTTTAAAACATGGGAAAAGAACTCAAACAGCTCTTATTAGATAGACAACATGAAAACAACGTAATTCGATGCAATATGCCTCTGAGCTGCTTGTGTCTGCAGAGTGAAGTACAAAACCCCTGCAGCTTTTGAGTTTGACACTCAAGTGGGCTAAGTAAATTACCATTTCTTGAGAAGAAAGGTCATCTTTGAGAGTTTCTGTCCCGAGAAAATTGTCCTTTTCTTCTAAGACCCTTTCTATGTATCATAGCTGTATTCGTTTCATGGGCAGCCCCATTCCCAAAAGGATTCCAGCCTTTTCTCCCTGCTTTCCTAGCCTGGGCAAGTCAGTTCTCTGGGTCCAGCTTTCCACAGCAGCCCTCCAGGCGGCATCTTTTACCAGTTAACGTCCCAGATGTCACCTCCTTATTTTTGCAGGGCACCAGAGCTGCCATGTGGGTCCGTAGACGCTTCTATGTGATCTATCATAGATAGCACAGTCTGTGATTGAATTTGCTCAGATACTATTTAAATGAGCAGACTAAAATTGATCATGCTTCCTGAATTGGTCCTGGGAATTATTTTTTCTCACAGCTATTTTTACAGTCTTTTGCATTTCACTTTGTTATTGATAATCGTCTACTGTGGCAATTTAACACCTTTCCTTTGGTTTATTTCTGTGCCCAGCTGTCACACTTTTTTCCTAACAGGAATAAATACAAGTTCCTAATGGCTGAAAGCTATTATTTTGTTTTCTTGAGCTCTTAAACTTTCCTATATGGCTTGACAATGATTACTGTATTTCCTGAAAATATTGTCTGTGTCCAACCACCATGTCTTTTGTGTCTCTTGCTGGATAAGTAGCATAACTGTGACTGAACGTAAGGAGGGTGAATGTAGCAGCAGACAGGACTTCCTTTTCCATCAGCACAGGCACGGAGGAAAACACCAGAAATTTGGACATCAGGTTTGAACTGAAAATCCCCATTTGGTATATGATCCAGCAGTAAACAAATCTGTCACCCGCTGTTTAGAAAGAAATGGTCTGTAAATCGAAACAAGGAGTTGTTTTGAACATGTCTGGTGTGTTTAAAGGCAGACATTTGTAAACTCCGGAATTCTCGACACCACAGATCTGTAGCCCAAGCAAGGAGGTCTGGGCAGGATGCTGTGGCCACTGGAACGCGTGTAGTGCTACTGCTTTCTGAAACAGTAGTTCTCTGCTTTGGATAAGACAGGTGAGTCTATACTGTGAAACTTGGTAACGTGGTAATCAACACTAACTTCCCTGTATCTTAAATTCTTCAGAGGAGAAAGATACAAGTAATTGCTACAGTCAAGATTCCAGGTTCAGTAATTCTGCGATACGTCCTGGAATGATACATTCCTATTTTTAAATATGGGAATTTTATATTGCATGTGAAAGAAGAATAGAAAGTATTCATTTTCTGCGATGGTGTAGAACTGGTATTGCACAAAACCCCTGGAAAATAACTAGATACAGGTAAAATTCCTTCTTAATTAGCCTGAATTGAGGCAATGGAGAGGGGAAGACAGATCAACGCTATGGCAAGATGTTTTGGTATTAGGATTGTTGAATTACTTCAGTTGAGTCAAGAAGCAAATTATATTAGCACTTGATATTGAAAATAATCAGAACAGATATGTGAGATATCCGTACTACAGTCTTTTCAAAGCTTCGTGGTATTCTGAACCAAATCTGAGTCTGCAGCAGGGGGAAGAAAAGCTGAAGTGCTGACAAGCCAGGAAATACACAGTATCAAGAAGATGACCCAGTGTCCAACTGAAACTGTACATTAACTCACACGATATAGACTGTGAAATGCCAAAAGAAAATCTGGTCCCCTCACAGTTTAGAAAATGGACTAAATAAGAGCAGCTGTGCGGGCAAATACTTCTCCCATACTTTGGCATTAAATTGTTAGATGATCTTTACCAGTTTTAACAAAAGAAATCTTTCAGAAGTTAGATAAGGCCTGGGAAATAGCAGCCAAGGGATATTTTCTGTCAGTTTGTTAAGCCAGTATCTTAAATCAAATGGAGTTATTCATTGCTGGAATGCAACAGGACCCTTCTTTTTGGGGTCTGTTCCATTTTGTGACTCTCCTGTTTACCCTACCCCAACTGACTGTAGCTCTACAACGTCTCTCTTGCCCCACCTATGACTGAGGAGATTTAATAGGGCAAATACAAAACATGCAGTTAAGTCTCATTACATGAGCTCATTCTGGGGAAAAAAAAAGCAGAATCTTGGAAACAGATTTCTCTAGAGAGCAACAGCAATTTTAAACAGCAGAAAGGAAAACAGCGTGATTCGCGTGGCATTTTAGCCATGTTCCCAGGGAAAGCCTGTGCCCGGTTAAACCACAAGACAGAAGGCAACCCACAGGAAATCACGGGTTGCCTATCTTATTTCACAGCTGGATGGATGCTGTCGAGCACAGTTTTCAATTACAGAGGTGCTAGGGCAAGAGCTGTGGAATTTAAAGTTTTGTGTGAGACATACAGATGAAAGTCGCATCGTCCTTTAGTTATAATTGTGTTGTAGCTGGGTCTTAGGGATGTCCCTGTGTGCACACTCAGTGCACTAAACTCATTAACTCCCTGGGTGGTCCAGGAACTCCTCAGCCAGTCCCTGTGCAGAAGAGACACTCAACCGAGCAAAGACAAAGTGACAGACCCAGCTCCTCACCACCTCCACAACAAAGGACTTGACTAACTCTTGCAGGAGATCTTCACGTGGGGATTTCAGACAGTCCTAAGGATTCCTCCCAGGCAGCTCCTTCTGTGCCAAGACAAATTTCTTCGTCTAACTGTGTCATTTAACATCCTGGGTGAAGAATCTGGCCCTTCCAGAGACTCCTGGTTGTTCCTGCTGCAGAACTGACCAGGTTGCACATGGATAAGATGCTTGTAAACAGTCTGTAGAAACTGTTCCTTGTAGATGCAGAAATGGTCACACAGGACAGTAATTTTGTACATAGTAAATACAGTAAGATGTTTTAGTTTAAAATAATCTATAAAAATTGATAATGCATGTGCTGAAGTAGTTGCAAGAGGACGGCTGGGTTGTTAGAACCGAGCAGAGAAGCATTTAGGGGAGTCTGGTCTGATCCAGCGACTCAGGTCGCTACCCAGGCTGCAATCAACTGGCCTTCTTGGGGATCTGAACAATACCCTATGCCAAGGTCCCAATCACTATTTTTCTTAAACAAACACTCTGTCCACTTTTTGTGCAACAATGTTCAGCCAAAAAACAAATCAGCCCTTCCATCCAAGAAACACACTGCATTTAACAATTAGTCTCTGCCTAACCAGTGATTTTCAAAATAAATCGGTTAACCCTGCTAGAAGTGATCAGTTCAGTACATGTTATATTAGAAAATTCATTGCTCTCCCTTGTTTAAAATATTAGAGAGGACTAAATGTTAAGAGCTTTGCCTTGCCAGATTTTACCAAAATCCAAGTTTTGAAGCACTTGGGTTGTCATTTTTGTCACAGTAGTGTTACAATAAATCTAACAATAGACTATCATTCAATTAGACTGCGATTCAGTACCATTAACCATTCTGCAGAACAGCGCACGTGGTGGTGCTACTCACAACTATTCCTTTTAAAAAAAAACTCAGATGCAACATGAGCTGTGAAAGTCAGAAGGCAAAAATTTTCACTATATGCCTTTTACAATGAGACTAATATTTTTATCTCTCATTATAGCCACAAGATAATTGACTAATTATGTAGACACTGTTTGAACAGTACGTTTACTCCCTAAATATTAAGTGTGTGGTCACCTGAGTATTGTGCAATGGAAAACAAAGAAAATCAGCTGCTACGTACCACCACCCTTAGCAGAGATACTGAACTGATCCTGTCTATTCCCCTAGGCTCCCTCTTTGCGAGCCAAAAATCACCGTGGGTGCAAATCTTATTTCCATGACATCAAGGGCCCACATCAATTGAGAAGACTGACTTATTTAACTGTCCCAGTAGTATTCAGCTGATCATGTCTGAATTTATTAAGACCATTTAACAGCAAATTTAATCTCTGGTTTAATCTCAGGGCTTCCCTGAAAGATGAAATTGGGCCATTATATTTATAGTAAAATTGTAAAACCTTGAATAAAGTATATCACTTGCTCTGTATACTGCATTGTTCTAACCCCTGCAAATATCTGCTATCTATCTGTGTATTTGCAGGACTGAAGCTAATCTGGTTATGACACTTACTACTTCTAATTATTAGGATCTCTAGGAGTTCTGTTTCAGTAGAGGATTATTTATGGAAAGGTAGTTATTACAAGACAGAAGATAGATATTGACGTGGAAGATCTATTTTTCTTTATTTGACCTTGAGAAACAGCCTGAACTCGCGGCTGCACCTCTTCCTCTATAAATGGCATTATTAATACTTTGAATTTTGAGAAGATAGTTTTAAGAGCCAATTTATTAGAATCTGAATACACTCTTAAGGATGACTATATAAAGGTGTACATTCTTATTCAGCAGATCTGCTCCCTGTAGGTATTTAATCACAGTTAGTACCCCACTTTAACAAAGTACTAGACCTCACATGTACCCTCTTGCATGACTTCAACGAAGCCTTAATATGAGGCCAACATGCATTTGAACTGGTCCTACAACTGAAAAATAATAAAAAAAAGAGGTCCTCCTTCTTCCCTGGGATATTAGCCGTGTCCTCCCAATTCCTCTTCTGCTGTCCCGGCACAAGAAATTGGTCCCCTGCTCAGTGACCCAGATGGGGTGTCACTGATCTAGCTGAAAAACAAACTTTCAGCTGCATCAGTTCACTAGAGGACTGCAGAAATGTTTTTGTTCATATACCACGGTGTTTGTTGGGTGCAAGAACAAGCATTCAGGGAGAGAAGCACAGACCGCTTTTTGTGGGAACAATGACCTAAGTGCACACCAAATTGCAAGCTGAAGATACATTCATTCATGCTCCATCCAGCCACAAACTGAAAAAAACTATTTGAACAATGTATTGCCGGGGTAAAATGCCTTTTAGCAGGGCCTGTGTCTGTAAGCCCAACACAGCAAATAAAAAAAAGTGACCTTCTAATCACTTACACGACTTATCAGCTGAATTATTTACGCATATTGTAATCAGGCAAGCTGGGTAAATTCATTCACGGTGATGAAGTAATACTGTCATTAAGGGAATCAACTGAACACACACAGACTTTGTAACTCATATATCACCTCTGAGATCGTTAGCACTGGTAATAATGAAAAATAAACCAGCTAAAAAAAGAAGACAAGACTCTTGTCAGCCAAATCCGTTCTTTGTTTGGCTACCCAGCGGATGGCTCATTCAGCTGTTCTATCACAAGGGAGGAGCTGGAGCAGAGATGAGGAAAAGGGACCCTGACCAGAGCCGCTGCTGAAAATGCGTAAGTAGAAACGCTGTTCAAAACCCCAGGCAGAATCTACAGAGCTCACAGAAGAATCCTTGTTATCATTTGAAATTAACATGGAATTATGATAGAAAAAAGCAAAATCTGTTTAAGTTCTCAAATTTTCTTTTTGTTTGTAATCCTAATATATACCGCTTGTTCCAAACCCAGTTTCTTGGTAGATCACTTTTTCATGTCTTCTACACTCCTTTTCCTGAATTTGTGTCTGCTGAGGGAGTGGTTAACTAATCAAGAAAAAAAGTGATTAATTACTGTAGGTATAGCCATTGTGAGAGAATTACTGTAGCTGTTCATAAATTATATTAATGTTTTTGTCCCCCAAAGGAATAACAAAGCTAGATCAGAGAAGATGGATGTAACTATACTTCCGAAGGGCCCTCAGCAAATTCTGTTCCCCCCCCCNCTAAAAGATACTTCCTTTAGAACAACCATGCTAGAAGCAACCCAAGGAAAGGTCTGGCTTGGAATTTGAGCTGTTTCATGAGAAGTCATTCTTCACTGAATGCATAAAGTGATCCAAAACTAAGATATAAAAAATTAGCTAGAGGACTTCCCCTCTGCCTCAAACATCATTCAGTACATTTAATCAAAATCATGGGGAATACAACATAAGCTTTTGAGAAAAAGACAATTAATGAGAACAGCTATACAAAGACATTTCAAGGACACTTTTAGCTCAGTATCTTGCCTAAAATGGTAGTCAACAACAGATGCCTAAGGCAGAATGTCAGAATAAAGCAGTCATATAATGCATCTTCCTTGGTAATTGCACACAGCTTCTGGCAGTGTGGTTCAGGGACTTTCTGAACCAGAGGTGATGTCTTGGTATTTAATAACTGTTAACAGGCATATTCATGGAAAAAAAATCAATCTTTTTGGACTAATCTAAAATTTTAGTGTACTTAATATCCAAAGACAGAGAGTTTCACAACTTAGCTATACTTTAAGCCCTTTATTTTCTTCAAAGTACTTTTGTTTTCAGTTTTCTAATTGATAATTGTGTTCAATGCCCTCTAGGTCTTGTATTAGAAGACACATTCATTCTGTGTTCACTTCTTCTGTGCCACTCGTGACTTCATACATCTCTGTTGTACGCCTCCTTAGTTATAGTCTGCTGAATTATTACCATCTATGTAAACAGTTCCTTACCTTTGGTAGTCTTTGTCACGCATCTATGTGTTTCTACTATTCTAAGAGCATGTTCCAAGTGACTCAAGAATATGGAAACAAGAAAAAAAGAAGTGTTTCAGAGCATAAAGATTTATAGACTTGAACATATGGCAAAACCTGGTCTTCAGATGTCCCTGCTCGTTGCTGGGGGGTTTGGACTAGATGACCTTTAAAAGTCCCATCCAACACAAACTCTTCTGGGATTCTATGATTTAGCCAGCTGAAGAAGGCTGAAGTCATGAGTCAGTATTGTCCTACATTAAGCTCAGGTAAAAACACCTTGGCTTCCATACGTCCCGTATACAGACTTTGTTTTTCTCTCACTCCCTGAAGACTGAGAGGCAGGCACCCCACTGTTGCTGTCAAAAATCCAAAGGTGCTGTAGGCAAAATGAAATGCAAATAACTTTTTAATGCACAGGTTGAAACTTTCCTTAAGGTAAGGGCACCTTCCAATCAGCCCCTGCTGAAACTGCCAAATCTCTCACAAAGCCATCCTGGTGCAGTACAGCACTTTGCCAGCTTTGAAGGCCAACAGCCTTAGAAACAAGACTCGGGTTTTTTCCTTTTAATTTTATGTGCTGGCCTAAGTCACCAGAGTTACTAGCAGTAACTCCCTAATTCCCTCTTAACTGTTTCCTGGAGCTACTCATCTCTGTGGGGGATTTTAGGGAGATTAATCTCTGCAGTAAAGTGAATCACGTGTCTAAAATTAGATAGGACGGCAAGGTCAAGCACTGAAGCGCAGTCATCTTATTCCTCGTTAAGGCTCAAATGCATTTGGAAAAGCACGTCAAACAGCTAAGATCTGCTCTCCCCACATCCGCAAACCAATTGCAAAACTTTCAGTAGTAACAATGGTATCGTTACACAAGGCTAATAAAAGTGGTATAAACGCTGCCGTGTTTGAGAAGGAAGGTCACAAGGAACTGGAGCAAGCGCTGACTGAACCAGTGCCATACTTGAAAGGAGTGTTTTCTTCCTACTTGCAGCACTAAAAAAACCCCTACACCAATACTTTGGCTATTGATTGCCCAATATCAAACTTCCCATTCCTGAACACAATCACAGAGAAGCTAACAACGCTCAGCTGTGGGATCATTTAGTTAAAGCAAGGTTGGCTGTCAAAGCATGGTGAGGTATCTCACTTCATTGGCCATTAAGGACTCAATTCGGTGCCTAACCACAGTAGTCTAGGGCCAAAGTTTCCTATGCGTCCTCACCTGCCATCTCAAGAGGGTTTGGGGTCTGTTTCTTTCATTCCTGTGTCATATCTTGCAGCCCTATCTGGGTGTTTTGTATATACCTGGGCACTTTGGAGTGCACTACATGCTTCTGTGAGGCCCTAAGAGGTGGGTCACTGTGGAAAACCAACAACTCGTCAATCTTTTAAAATGGGAAGGTCATGGCAAATTTTCATATTTGTCTCGATCTCTCTATTCACTTCTCTGGCCAGCCCCGACTTGGGGATGCCTTTATTGGCTCTGTTGGTTTTGGCAGCCTGCTGGCCATCCTCACCGAAAAACAACACCAGCAAGTGGTGTCACCGAAATTGGGAATGAACTTCTTAACACCAAGGTAGTCTTAAGAAGCAGGCATTCTTTTATTCGGCGCCAGGGGCACAGGGGATCTCTCCACCTAACATGTCCACTGAACGCGAGATTCACAGAGACTTATATCCATCCAGAATATGCATGGTCATTACATTTCCAGAACTCATTTCCACATTCATTACATTTCCAGACTCATTTCCATATTCACATCCCCTTGGCACATGCGCATTAAGTCTGTTAGGGGCTTCATGGTAGGTTTTGGGTGGTTCCTAGAGGTGTACAGTGGCTGGTTTGAGATGATAAGAGAGGCATCTCTGTGTGGATTGGGGAAGATAAATGCAGAAGCTTTTGTAACTAACCCGTTTATTTTGCAAGCTTGTTATCGGTCCCTCCAGTCTCTTCCAGGATGTGGTATTCTTCCCTGTTTGTTCTTCACAAGGAGTTACATTTGCCTATTTACCAGACTCTCAGTCCCTGTCTGTTGGGACACAGGGCGATGGATCCTCACCACCTCCCTGCCCTCAGAGGGGCGGGAAGAGTCCACACGGCAAAGGAAGGAAAAAAAGAGGGTCTAATCCAAAGAACAATAAGCCTGGAGGGAGGAGAAAAAGGCCTGACAGAACTGAGCCTACAAACGACTGCGAGGGGCTTGCAGCCGCAGCTCGGCCGCTCACACAGGTGGAGGGCCACCCCCTCGACAAAGGGTGGTTGGCACCGCAGGCAGGGCCAGCGCAGGCCGCCCGCACCGGGAGCACGCGGAAGGTGAAACCCGCCGCCAGGNAACCCCGCCGCCAGGCCCTGCGGGGGCCGAGCCCCCAGCCTATAAAGCCGCCTCCTCGGGGGCCGAGACCCCAGGCTATAAGCCCGGCTCCTCAGCTTCCCGCCGCCGCTTCCTTCCTTCCACCCGCTCGCCCAGCCCCACCCACCGTTGGCGCCTGCGCGCGGGGCCGGTTCCGGGTGCGAGCGCGGCCCCGGCGATGGCGGCGGTGCGGCTGTGGCCGCTGTGGCTGCAGGGCCTGGCGCTGGTGTGGGGCCGCGCCGGGATGGGACTGGTGCACCTCGCCGCCACGGCTCCACCAGCGCCGGCGCGGGGTAAGGAGGGGCGGGCAGGTGCGGGCGGTGGGGCCTGCCCGCGGTGTTTCTCTGCGGAGGGCCGCGCTCGCCCCTCAGCAGGGCGGCGGCAGGGGCGGGGGGGGG
>VYZM01015385.1:39722-55149 GCA_013398915.1 Dromas ardeola
TGGAGAGTCGGCGGAGCTCGGGGATTTGCCTTGGTCCTCGGAGCGCGGTGGTCCCGTGTGGCGGGGAGGGCGGCCACCGCTGGGTGGCTGCTTTTGGAAAGCAGTTGGGGAAGCTTGTTCTCAGGTTTGGTTGCTATTAACAGATACGACCAGAAAGGTGCTCATCAGGTTAGTTTGCATTAAATTAAACCATGTGAGCACCTATGCTGTGAGGACAGGCGGAGAGAGTTGGGGCTGTTCAGCCTGGAGAAGAGAAGGCTCCAGGGAGACTTTATAGCAGCCTTCCAGTACCCAAAGGGGGCCTACAGGAGAGATGGGGAGGGACTCTTTATCAGGGAGCGTAGTGATAGGACACGGGGTAACGGCCTCAAACTGAAAGAGGGGAGACTTAGATTAGATATTACAAAGAAATTCTTTACTGTGAGGGTGGTGAGACCCAGGAACAGGTTGCCCAGGGAAGCTGTGGATGCCCCATCCCTGGAAGTGTTCAAGGCCCACCTGGCTGGGACTTAGAGCAGCCTGGTCTAGTGGGAGGTGTCCCTGCCCATGGCAGGGGGGTTGGAACTAGATGATCTTTAAGGTCCCTTCCAACCCGAGCCATTCTGTGATTCTATGTGGACCTTGACATGTGTGTTTAGAGTCATAATTTGTTTAATCTCTTTTACGGAAGGGTTTATACTCAAAAAGGAAGTATCCAACTCTGTGAGACAGCTATCTTGAAGCAGAAGAGGAGAGCTGTTGGTGTTTCTCAACTATTAGAAAGAACAGAAGGTAGACCTGCTAATAGCTGCAAGTTAATCAGTAAACATAATTGAACACGAAGAGAAACGTAATCGAAACCAAAGAGCAAAGAGTTTGGTTGGAGCCAAAAATTTGGTTGAATTAGTAGTGGAGTTGCTTATGGATTCCCTAGGAAAGAAGTTTTCATATATTCTTATGTGAGTTAAGGAACTTGCTCATGACACTAAGTTGATTGTTGACGTGGAAAAGGATCATGATACTATCCAGAAAGGTGTGGGTCACCTTTAAGGAATAAATATTTGAAATAAAGTTAAAAAATAAAAGATGAATTGTTATGCCATATGACTAGTATTGTTTTAATCTTAAATTGAAACAGTAGGGAGGTAGACTTGTTGACTATCGGATGTGTGTCAGTTACTGAAGTGATGCTCTTGTGAAGAGAGGGATGGCAGTTTTACAGTTTTATGGTAGTTTTGCAAGATTGTGGGACCTTGTATGCCATCCTCCTAAATATTCCACAAGTTCAGCACCTGTGTTCAACAGGGATGGACTGGCACAAAGCAGGGCTACAAGGGCTGTATTGTTCCTTGTTTCAGAAAATACTGAAAAGAGTATGGCTTTAATTGCTGGAGGAGGAGGAAGGTTGAGGGGGAAAAAAGAGTACTTTAAGAAAGTACTCATACCAGTAGGAGGGAACAACTATTTAAGTTGAACAGTGTTGCCCTGAGTGGGGGCAGAGAACAAATTAAAATAAACTAGCTATGAATAGGCTTAGTGTAGGTGTTGAAAGGTTTCTGACTCTCTGAGCAGTTGCACTGTTTTGATTTTTTTTTTTATAGTGGAATAAGAGTTCCCACCCATTTCTCACTGATCTTAAGGTTGTATGGCAGTCATCAGTCCTTAGTGTATGCTGTATAGAGCCCTGTCTTCCTAAAAAAACCCAAACAAAAAAAAAAAAAAACAACTCTGCGTATGCTACCTTCATGCACAAATACATACTGGAAAGGGGAGGGAGGAAAGTATTTTTTAAAAAAGTTTTATTGTCAGTGCTATTCTATTTTATCTGTATTTTGTGGAGGAACAGTCTTTGTTATGTATTTGTGCATTGTTATGCTGGTCCATGAGTACGTCTTCTGGAAAGTAAGATCATACAGATATTGGTGTACAGTTAATTTAGCGCAATTCCTGTATGTGTGGGCAGCATTCTAGTTGTGTTAAAAAAAAGAAAAAAGACAGTAATAGCCTTTTCTTGTCGTGTTAGAATATAATCTTCATACAGCTACAGTTCACTCTGTACAAGGTGTTACACTAAACTATTTTGGTAAAAATTACACCGCTTATCAAAGTAATGCTTCCACTGCTTGGTAAACCAGGCTTGGCATGTAAAAATGATTTATCATTTTATGACATGTTAGGTAATTAATGCTGTTGTTATATGTCAGTATAGAAGGAATGATTACGTTTGATAAATGCTGTTTAAAACACAGTGTGAATTGTTGTTGGTAGTGGTGCTATGGCTTACGTATTTTTTTTTTCCCCTAATAAAGGTAATACAGTAGTCCCTTGAAATACTAGAGGGAGACGATCAACTTAATAGCTTTTTAAACAAAAATAACTGATGTTTTTTTTTATTCAATGTGCTGGTACACATAATGCTTTAGCAGGGTGTATGGGAGGGGTGGTTTGGGTTTTTCTTCTTTTTTGGTTTGAGACATGATATGTTCTATCTTCTGCTCTTGTGGAGAACACTGTAACTGATGGGAAATTTGTAGATGTTTGTAAGTTATGTGACCCAGAGAAATACGTAAAGCAGAATGGAAAAAATTTTTTTCAATCACTCATTGTAATGTTAAATTTTGTAACAGTAGTATATAAAGTTGTTTTGATTTTTGAGGCATATGTTGTGATGATGTGAAGTATTTTCATTAAGACTAGTATGTTGTTCTTTATTCTAAAGATAAATAACAGAAGTCTAATTTTTCTGATAACTTAAGTACCTGTCTTTTGGTTATATGCCAATATAGGTTATCTGCTATAATAAATCAGTAGGAAGGCAGTTAAAGGAGATAAACAGCATGAAAAGCTTGTGAGATTACCTTCTTTGATAAGAATCTAAGTAATGTGACATTTCTTCAGTTTGCTGTAGATGTTTCAGTTACTGAAAATGTAACCTAAACCATGTTTTTAGAAGTCCTTGGTGTTACTTGAATGCATCTAGCAGTACCTTGCTAATTCACGTTCAGAAAGCTGGTTTGTTTAGGTGTTTTAAATCTTAAATTGAAAATGTAACGAAGTATTTTTGTAATAAGCATGGTGGTACTCCATGTAGAATAAGCCCATTTGAAATTTTTTTTAGTTTGAGAACTGTTTCTGAATCAACTTTTCATGAGATTTTTTTTTCCATTAATTGGTATATGGCCCTTACACTTAAGCTATTTCTCAGTTAATTGGTAGCAGTAACAGTGTTAATTGGTACCAGATAAACTAGTAAATGTTTTTTCTATATGGATACATTAATTAAAGCTAAATATATTGGTACATAAAAAACACAATGTTAAGAATTAGTATCAGAAGGTTATAATATTGAATCATGAAAATAAAATATTAAAATATGTAGCTGTCTCAAAACATACCAATAATTTAGCTCAAATTGAAAACTGCTTGTGACTAATACAGTTACTCATCAAAGGTAGGACTGGATTCCTGATTTGAAGATATTTTCCCCTCATACTTATGATATATGTGGAAATAATCAAAAGTTAATTTCATTAAATAGTATTAAAAATTATCATAGGAACTACAATTATTGGAAGAAAAATCCAGGTTCAGTCCAGGAGAGCAGATTCCCCCTCATCTGCTAAGTATTTCATCTAGGTCAAGGCTATGGCACATACATGGTCCAGTGGGCAACAAATTATGTCTATGTTGTGGATAAAAAAGATGGGTCTTAAGATGATAAGCATTCAGTACTTCTACATGAAAGTCATGGCCTTTGGCTGGAATCCTCTGGGAATGTGAACACCAGTAAATATTTACTTTTTTTAGGATAGAAGATGTTTTTCAAAATCCAAAGAAAATACAAATCAAGTCCTTCTGCGTAGCTTGGCTTTTCAGATGCATGTTTGAGTTCTTGTTGACCTCTTTGGAAACACTTTTATTGTTGTTTAAAATCATGTTATTTGGAGACTTTTATCTCTTAAAAACTTTTTTCTCCCCAGAAAAAGGTTAATATCTATGGAAGGGGGAGCAACCCTAGGCAAAGGTCAGCTCTTGCTAGGCTTCCAAAGCTGCAAAACTTGGAACGTTCTCTAAATTGAAGTGTAAAAGTCTTAGAACTTCAGCAGAGATGCAGGGAGGCTCTTGGCTTGTACCTCCTGTGCTGTCCTTAGAAAAAGCAATTTGAAGTTAAAAGTAAGCTTGAAATGTTTCCCTAACTATGTCAGAGGTCAAACTTAAATGCTTTGTGTGTTTGCTGCAGTTCTCCTGGAATGGAATTATTGAGCTTTCATTACTTCAGTCAAAATTGTTGTTTGTATCTAGAAGTAGAAAACAGAAAAGGTTAAATATTTTGTTAAATGCTTGGCATTACTGAGTAAAAATAAATACATAATCTGTGTGTGTGTTGGGTTTTTTTTCTAGCATGCTCAGAGTTTTCCCAGAGGTCCTGTGAAGAATGTCTGAAAAATGTTTTGGTAAGATTTTTAACATCCTTTTTGATTGTTGAGAATTTGGGCCCTTTTTCCACTTAATATAAAATCAGGTTGTTGGGATTTGTTTGGCTGGTTGGTGGGGGTTTTGTTTTTAATGGTGAATCTAGTCAAACTACCCATAATAAAAGAGGAAGTCAAGATCAGTCAGTTGTAGTATCTGTTATTACTTAAAAGTCAGCTGATGTTCTGCATCCCCTCTGTCACACTCGATGCCAGTGTGCTTTCACTTTGCCAGGGTTGCTCCATAATTCGGTCACTCAGGTATTTCTCTGCTTTGTCTGGAGAGGACAGATGGTGTGAAGTTCAGGCTTCCAGTTCCAGTGTGTGCTCAGCGCTTTCATGGCACAACTGAGCAAGGTGATGTTGCTGCTGGTTTAGACTTATCCTCCTTTTGCGAGCAGCTCTTGGTTAAATTTCCATCTTCTAAAAGGGCTGGATAAACTGGATCTTGCGTGGCTAACATGCCTTGCATTTTTTGTATGCTGAACAGGAGAACTGGGAAATTAATGTAAATAAACTAGAAATGCCTTTCTCTGGAGATGCCCCAAGTAATGCATTTAACTGAGGCAGACTGGATCAGTGCTGTAGATGTTCAGACATGTCGGCCTCTCCACTGACTACATCAGACTGTAAGTGCTTAAGACTGCCAGGGTCGGTCACTGTTCCGGTAGCAAAGTGTTTAGATTTCCAATGAGATTGCAGTAAGGCAGACATTTAAAACAATAGAAATTGTTTCTCTGTCCTTTGCTCAAGACCTTTTTAGCTCCACAGTCAGGGACGTACGTGTGCAAAAGGTGTCTGTCCCTGCAGAGTAGAAGAAACTCCCACATTTAAAGTGAGAGTTTGTCTTGAATTCTAACTTCAGATGTCACTGAAAAATATTTCGGGAGTCTTTAAGTTACGTAAGTTACTGCAAAACTTTCTTGCTAATGAAAATTGAGAAATACCCAAACTTTCACATTGTATCCTTGTCTTATGCATCTTTTGTCTTTTTAATGGAAAAGTATTAGTTGTATTGATGTGGTTATTACATATTGTTAGACCTGTATTTGTTGTCATAAGCATGGCATTGTGTAAAGGACTCTTCATCTTCAAAAGTATAAAGGAGGAAATGGAAATTATGGGACATGATAGATTAAATGTTCAGCACCACCACTGGTGTGACTGTAGCTTCACATCAGTGCTGCTGCAGATACATCAGCACAGCTTTTATTAACCTGAGAGCTATGTGTTCACCTTGTGAGATAAATAAACCCTTTAGCTGTGTCTGTGTACTGAAGACACTAATAGAGTTATAGATAGTTATTTTCAGAATCTGTCAAACCAATTACAGTGTCCAGGCTTGTTTTGGTGACAGAATGATGGATGATTCAGGGCAAATGCTTCAATAGTATCAGTGTTAACCTTGAAGAAAGGAGTTCAGACTTGATTCAGACAATTTGCACATACATTAAAAAAACCACCCTACAGAACAAAGCCATTAGCATTTCTGTGGGCGATACAAAAGCAGAGCATTGCTGAAATTATGTCGTTTAATTGCTTCAATAGAAAAAAACATCAGGTTTTCATATTGATGATAATATAGATAGCAGCAGCAGATAAAAACGAAAATTAAACATTCGGTGAATAGATAAAAACAATTCCACACAAACCCTAAAATGTAGTAATTTAATTCAGATAAATAGAATTATTCAAAATGCTCAAATTTTGTTGAACATAATTATAATTGGGTTGGTCTTTTGGATTGGTTTTTAGGGTTGATGAATACCTATTTTCTTGTGTTTGTATCAATAAGTTCTGAGTGGTAATTCTATAGATATGCTGTTTCATTTCATTTTATTCCTTACAATAAGATACATTAAAAAATAACACATAGAGGATTTGATTAGTGCTGTTGAATCCTGAAACTCAATTTATTTACTTCAAAGAAATACTTACTGCTATGACTAGCAGATTACCAGATGTATTAAAATTTGAGAGCTTTTATCTGTTATCAGATAACGTGTAAATATCTATTGATTAACATCTTGAGAGTGTTTTGTCTTCACACTTGTAACTCCACATGACAGTGCGTAAGACAAAATATGTAATGCAAGCACTAGTTAAAGGTAGGACGACACTTTAAAATCTGTGTGCATGTGTAGAGCCTCAGCATTCTGGAGAATTTTCCAAAGTCTCGTTTTTAACTTCTGAGTAGTCTACCAACGCACTTTTCCCCTCAGCTGTTTGTTTTTGTCATGGTCATCGTTGTCCTAATAAGAAATGTATGGAATCTAAATTCTTGTGGAAAATGGATTTTAGGCAAGCTAGATGTTAAAAAGAAGTGTTGCATGCCTCTACGTGATCATAGAGGAACAAGTATTCATTTTGTATTCGTAATTACTATCTTATCTCTTTTAATACTGCGAATATGTCCTTAAAATGGATGTGGACTGGATTAATGATGTTACACTTCATTATCCATGTGAGACTCTACTAAAATAAAGTCAGTGATATCCATCAGAGTGTGAACGTGGTTCCTAGCATGCTCTGCAAAGAATATGTGATTTGCCTCTAAATAAAATAAATTTTTTTTGTCTTCATTTGTAGGTTGTGTAGATGAGGATCAAAGTTAAGGAAAAGTTTTGTCCTTGGGTGTTTAGGCTTTTTTCTTTTTTCTAATGTGATTTTGACAATTAGCTCAATTTTTAGCATTGGGAATGAGTCAATTGAAATATTTTCTCTTACGTCTGCACCAGTCAGTAGCTGTATCAGATACTGCCTCTTGGGCTACACACATTTTTAATAGTTACATGTGGTAGTCTCCATCAGAGCGAAATGGTTGACCTTTCTGTGCCCATGGTTGTCACCAACAGTATAGAGTCATTCAAGTTAGAAGAGACCTCATGAGTCATCTAGTCCAGCCTCCTCCTACTCAAAACAGGGTCAACATTACATTCAAACAAGTTTAAGAATGACTTGTAGTCTGCCCCCTATTAGTCATTATTTTTGAACTGTTAATTCTCATTAAATAATAGATAAGAATGCTTATTTTTGTTGGATCAAACATCCTTGATTAAAATTAAAACTGAGGATGGCAGGGGTTTTGGCAATGATTATTCTGCCTTCTTAATTATTTTTGTTGATGTATCTTTATGGGTACATTTGACGTGTGCGGTCTACCAGCTACAGAGTATTTTTCTTGTCTCCTTCACTTTTTTAAAGAGAGCGGAATCCACTACAAACTGTTTCCTTTGTGTTAACGTTTTCTAATCCTTTATAGCAAGATACAGGCTTTGCGCAATTGAGGATCTATGACAGAGATGTTCTTGATAGTACTGTTAGATAAAGCTTAGTTCCTGGATGAGCTCTTTCTAGAATGAAACCTAAAAAACTCTGTTCTGTCAAGGATTCCTTTTGCTGTCATTCAAAACTTTTTCAGTGATTTGAGTTGTATGGTAAAGGAATTTTGAATGAGTATCTATTTTAACAGAAGAAACCCAAAACTTAAGCTTGATGCTTAGTGTTGACATAAAAAGCAAAAATGTTGTGCTGGTATTGTAACTATAATACATGTAAGAAATTCTAAAAATATCCAGATATGTAAGTGTGGTTTGTTCTTTTTTTTCTGTTGAGAGTCAAATATAGGGCTGAAATAAGATTATAAGTGGACTTGTATTCCTCAAAGATACCAGGTGTTTTTAAATTCTGAACAGTTGAATTTCTGGTTTTGTATTTCTTGTTAATTTCACTAATTCTAAACCCAAAGCCATTTTATCCTCAAGTATACAAAGTACCTCAATGTGTTCCCAAATATTTTCAGGCTAGTGTAAATATTTACTACCTTTTATTGCCTGTAAGTATGAAATGTGCTTATTCACAATTCCGTTTAGGCTTACTTAAGAATTGTACCAGGACTCTGAAGGTTTTACACTACAAAGCACTTTCAACATATCTGTACAGTACTGTATGCACTTAAGAATTCTGTCTGTGGAGAGGAGCACTAAATTGTAAACCGTTTTTGAAGATCAATAATTTTTTTTATTTGTTTCATTTGCACAGTGCCTTTGGTGTTACACCAACAACACTTGTGTTGATTACCCTGTAAGAAGCATTCTTCCACCATCTTCGTTATGTTCACTCTCAAATGCTCGATGGGGAGTTTGCTGGAGTAGGTACTAATTTTACTTTTGCTGTAGAGAATTATTTATGAGTATGATTAGATTAAAGTTAAGACTACTGCTTACTGGAGCTGTTTCCTGATAATTTATTTGGAGGGGTGAGGGGAGAAGGCTGTGGTTATGATTTGGAACCGTGATCCCTAATCTTCTGGACTGACAAAACAGTCATTGTTAAAGGTTCTTTATGAGCAGCCAGTATAGTTATGCTGATCCAATGGCTTTAAAACATTTACTATGTAGTGAAGTTCTGTTGATGCTGAAGTCTAGACTGGGAGCCAGTGATGTTGGAATGTTCTGAGTATTTTATGTATGTAGTCAGAATTCACCTGTTTCTTAAACCATACTTCTGAGGTGCAAAGAAATAAGGTCATTCTCTGTTGACAAAGGGTGATTATTCTTACCTTTTTAAAAATTTCTTAGGATATTGGGTGATACACCTGGATCCACAATTTTTATAGTATATTCCAATGGCAGTAGTGAACCAATACTACAGGAATGGTGTTGCCAGAAAACTCTTGCTGTTTTTGCTTAAACAACTGAAAAAAACACCATGGTCTATGGGTGCTGAAGTTAAGGTTAAAAAGGAAGCTGCAGAGTGCCATTGTAGATTGTACTGCTGCATCATTTCGTTGTTCTTAAATTTCCTTTTGCTTTGCATTTTGTTTGTGCAGCGCATATGCTGCCATTGGGGTGAAATCTTTGCAGCTATTTTTGCATTACTGTGTATACAGATCTAAATTCGGACTAGACTGGATCAGAGAACAAATAAGACATTGGAAAGCTTGTCATATGAAATAAGAGTATACCTTCAGTCCAGCAAAGCAAAGAACTATCAGTGACTGTTCACTGTAAATTAGAAGGAAGTTGTCACACTTAGAGCAGTGAGATTATGGAGCAGTCTTTAAATTAGAGTAGCAGAGGTAGAAGATTGCTATCAGAATGGAGAATGTGAGTTTCTGTATGTTACTGCTTCATATAATCCCTGGAAAACAAGGGACTAGATAGGACAGGACAGGAGAACTTTACCAATTCTTTGTTCTTAGCAGAAGGTCTCTGTTTTATGAGAGAAAGCATTTATGCTTAGACTTTTGAAAGTTTTTAGGGCTACAGAAGGTATATAATTTCAGTGATAAGGCATGCTTTTAAGGAAATTGGGCTTTCAATGTTATAGTAAATGCTGTGACTATGATCTGTAAGCAAAGTTTTTTCTGGAAGCGTGGTGAGTTGACTCCTGCCAACAGCTAAGTACCCATACAACTGCTCCTACCCTTCCTCCCCTGGCTCCAGTGGGATGGGGAAGAAAATAGGAAGAACAAAAGCAAGAAAACTCATAGATTGAGATAAAGACAGTTTAATAGGTGAAGGAAAAATGAGGAGAGGGGAAAAAAAACAAGCAAGGGAAATCACTTACCACCTTCCACAGGCAGACTGATGCTCAGCTAGTCACTTTGGAAGTCAGATACCCCATCCACTTTTTCCTTTATTTCAGGTTTTGTTGCTGATTGTGGCATTATATGGTCTGGAATATCCCTTTGGCCAGCTTGGGTCAGGTGTTCTGCCAGTGTCCCCTCCTGACTTCTTGCATCTCTTGCCCTCCTCACTGGGGGGAGTAGTGGGTGGGGAGAAGAGAAAATCTTGGTGCTCTTCAAGCCTGTTCAGCAGCAGCCAAAACATTGGTGTGTTACCAGCACTGTCTTAGCCAGAAATCAAAACCATGGCATCATGCTAGCTGCTATGAAGAAGGTTAACTCTGTCCCAGTAACATCCAGTACAGAAATACATTTGTGCTGTGTCCTTTTGCAAAGCAGTGATTCCTGCTATCTACTGATACTAAGGGTGTCCTTGACAGTTTACTTCTGCTGTAGAAACAACTTCTAGCTTGGGCACTATTTGTGTTTCTAGATTGAATGCAGCTTTTAAACAGAGAATAGAGCGCATTCTCAGCAGAAAAGTAAAAGTGGAAAAAGAAAAAAAAACAACAACAGATATGCATTTCCTTAATAGATTTTTTTACAAATTATACGCTGCAACATGCCGTGGGGATATATAGCCTTATTGAGACTCTCGCCTTTGGACACAGTAGAAAAACTAGTTACCTTGTGAGCATGGTGGTGTTTTTCCTTTTTGCAAATAAAATCAAGAGGTGAGCATTGGCTCAGTGTTGCTGAAAATGAAGGTGAATATTGCAGCTCTCAAAGTCAAAAACAAATGACTGGCTTCCAGTTAAAATTTTTTATGGAATAAGACATGTTGACAGATTATTAACTAGCAGTGAAGAAAAAAGAACAGTGTAGAAACAATGTAATACAACACAGCTTAATTGTGTTTTTTCATAAATAATAAGCAAATGAAATAGATAGCGGAGACAGGAATACAAACTGAAAACTGACAGTCTTTTTCCACACTTCATTAATAGGTTCAAAGTATTTTTTTGCTTCGATTAAATAGCATTTAAAAAAGTAAATGATATACTTTAAAAAAGTTAAATGGAGATCAAACCCACTTTCTGTGTTTTACCTCACTGAATGAAGTATATTTAATTGCTTGTAACTTGTAGGGGAGTAACAGAATGAGAAATGTGCTACAGTGAAATGTGTTACTTTCAAAATTTACATGTTCAGGCTTTACTTGTGTATTGTAACTAGAAACTATGTATTAATCTGTATTATGAACTGTGCCCAGTAAAATATAACACACAATCAAAAATATTTGCTAGGATTTAATCTTTGGCAAGATCTGTGAAGGTTATGCCTTGGCTAGATGTGAGTTGGTGAGATCTGTAGAGAAGTAACAGATGCTTTGGCTTGTGCATGTGATCAGAGAGGATAAAC
Organism: Dromas ardeola; assembly: GCA_013398915.1. Classification (NCBI taxonomy): domain Eukaryota; kingdom Metazoa; phylum Chordata; class Aves; order Charadriiformes; family Dromadidae; genus Dromas; species Dromas ardeola. The sequence goes on from VYZM01015385.1 coordinate 51,165, forward strand.
CCTCTGAACTTCACTTGCTAAATTTGACTGCCTTATCACTTGTACCCTGAAGCAGTAAAAAGCGGAGGTGCAGCTCCTTTGTATCGCTGCAGCAGCATGAAGTGGCTGAATCTGGCAGAGTTCAGAGGGATTTATGTGGGAGAAAGGAGAAGAGACAGCTTCCCTGCCCATCCCCTGTCATGCTTTAAAATAGTGTGGGGTATATGTGGGGAGAGGAGTTTAGTTTTTATTATTTCTGTTACAACCTTCCTGAATGATTTCATTTTGTCCTTTTTTAGGTCCTTTAACTCTTCAAAGTTGTGTCTGTAGCTTTGCTTGTATTGTCCCTGTTTGCTAACTTCTTGGGCCTCACTCTTTTCCAGGACATCAGGTTTCTGATTATTTTTTTTATGAATGCAGTCCTGTCCTGGTTTAGATTAACTACACTATAAAAAGTGTGTGCTGGTAAAATAATACCCTGCCCTCCACTTCTTAATCGCTTTTTGGATGTAGAAGATTAATCTCTTTGGACATAGAAGATAACTTAAGAAGTTTTAATGGGGAGTTTTATATTGGCTCCTTCAAATCCTCTGACACTGTCCTATTTCATTTTGCTCTTTCTTAAGTAACTGCTGCATGTAATATGTGTACACTGAGGCTGTGTCTATTTTTATTCATATGGTACATTGGCTAAGATTGTGATTGGGACAACAGAACTGTGTGTGGAATCACACCAGTAGATTTATATCATACAAAGTATTGCAGGATGAGTTTTAATAATTTGGTGTATGTAAAGAACAATTTTACTTAATGACTGTTCAGTGTAAATTATGCATAGTAACAAAATTCTAATGTGATATGCTGAGTTTTAACTGGAGGGGAAGAATTATCAGAAAGATAAATGATAATACCAGAGTCTAACAAGTTGAATATATTCATGTTTTTCAGTAAACTTTGAGGCTTTAATTATTGCCATAGCTGTAGTAGCTGGACTCATTCTGGTGTCCATAGCAGTCTGTTGCTGTTACTGCTTTTACCGCAGAAGACATTCCAGGAGGTAAATACCTATATTTGTTTCCTTTACTAACTTTGGGTGCTGGTCTTCCCTACCTACCTACAATTTTTACTCTCCAGTATACTAAGAATCTTTTCATTTGGAAGCAGTTTTGGTCACTTCTTTTTACTTGTTTGAGAGACAACCAAAAAAGGTGTTTAGTGACAGGCAATATGACAGTAGAAATGATGCTGGAATGACACTGAAGTGATGTTATTAGTGGTAGCATCACAGGTATGTTCTCTAAGTAAGCTATTGCTTTACATTTCTACATTTTGCACTTCGTTATTAAGATTAGACATGAAATATTTCAATCGCCAAATAAATACTTGCTTCTTGTGATAACAGAGCAAATGATTTCTTTCAAGGCAAGCTCATGGTACAGCAAAAAGGGGACCAGGTGGGTAACAAGTAACTGAGCAACAGTGTCCTACAGCACTTGGTATCCATGCTACAGAGTTTGCTCTAGGATCTGTCAGCAGTCAGTATCTAAGTGATTAGCTGTCATTGCCAATTCAACAAAATATTCTAAAGGTAAGGTGATACTTTTTGCTCTAAGATACTGAAAGTCACTGACTTATTTTCAAGTGAAGTAATACTGCAAAAATTAGGTGTTGTTTAGATCTTAGAGGATTTTGTAAAACTTACTCTTTTTTTTCCTTTCTACTGACTTACTTTTCTAGTTGGCTAATATCCTTCAAAGGGAAGGAAGTAGTTGATGAGCAGCTAAAATAGGCATCAGTGCTGCCATCTGAAGTGATCAGTGCGTATTCCCTAATGAAACACCTGGAAAGCCTTGTTTATTGGGATAGCACAATATGCTTCCTTGCATCACTGAAGCTTTAGAGCTCAGGATTCTGGGCAGTGTAGTTTCAGCTAGCTCCTTTTGTCCTTCACTACTTCTCATGTGAACAAAATGTGGACCTTATTTCTTGATATGAAATAATTTCTATTATTCAGTTATTCTAATTTCAAGTACCTGTAATTCATTGCTCTTGTTTGAGGGCTGTTTTTTTTTTAAGAATTTATGCAGCTGTACAGTGTTTAGTGATGACCTTCAAGCCAGAGAAATATGGTACGTGTGGCTTTCAAAAAAGGATTAAACTGTAAATAACATGTCATTCCTTTTTTTTTTCCCCCTGAGGAAGATGCACGCACCTGTTCTGCTGGTAGATTGGTCTACCAAATCCGTCCTAGTACAGAATTTGATAACTCTTTAGCCCTGTGCTGATAAGCCCTGAAGATATATGGAACTGTTTTAGATTTTATGTAAGATCTGCCAACTTCCTCTGCAGAAGAACTGAGTAGGCCCCTGTGGCTGACGTGCTTACAAATAAAGCTTGATTCCTGTGAAAAGAGAGTTTTGTGCCAGACTTCAGTTTCAGTAGCTAAGTCATCAATCAGTACTGTAATGTCTAATTCTAAAAATAGAGGGTTGGTTGAGAGTCGTCTTATGCCAGAACTCCAAAGGTGTCAGGCTTAATCTTCTGACACTCAGAGGATTTAAAGGTCTTGTCAGAGTGGGCTCCAGCTTGTTTCAGGAGGATTCAGAATGCATTATTACACTGAAGCCTGGTACATTACTGGTTTTAAACCCACTGATTCTCAGCAGGAATTCTTTTCCTGTCTGTTTCCTCAGTTTGGGGACTCCTTTTCTATAGTAGAAACTATTTTAATGAATTGGAAGAAGGAACATTTGTAGAAATGTAATATTAGATTTGTTTTACTGACTTCTTAGTTGTAGCATCTCAGGTGTAGCCTTGTTTCGCAGAAGCATCAATATTCCTTCTGGGAATTCTTAAGCTGTGGGGTTTCAGTGTTTAAGAAGCCATCACTTACCTTTTCCTTGAACACAGAGAATACTTAAGTGCATTAACCCTGCCATTGGCGATGTAGCTGGCTCACCTGAGTCCACCCCTACCACAGGAAGTCTAGGACTACTCGTGCATTGTTTCAGTTCGTTATTTTTATCCTCTGTTTGGACTTTGAGTCTGGTACCATGCACTTGAGAGATAACTATTCATGAAACTAGACTAAATAGACTGGCTTGAATTTCTTCAGTTTAGCAACCAGTTTTTTTAATTTTTTTAATTTCAAACTTTGTGAATTTTGAAGAAAAACTCAATTCCTTCAAAGTGTTTAGAAATGAGAAGATATTTAATGCTTCTTTTAATTACAGAGAAGAAATATATTTTCTGAATCCTGTACCAGCATTTTATTGACTTGAAGGGTCAGTGTGAAGTGAGGTTATTGCACAGTTATAAAACACTGGGGTCTTTAATAAAGTGGTTTTACAGAAGGCTTCCCAAGAATGGGGTCCATCTGTCAGAGAAGGGGAAGAGCATCTTTGTTCATAGGCTTACCAACCTGGTGAAGAGTGCTTTAAACTAAAATTGCTAGTGGAGAGGAACTTCAGTCCATCCCACTCCTACCAGTTTGATGCCAGTAATAGATGCCTAAAGCCTGTAGAAGGGATCACAGGTTAGTAGGAGAGTACCTGGAGCGCAGCACAAAGGAATTCCAGCCAGTAAGGCAGCTTCATCAGGGGCCCAACTTAAATGCCTCTATGTAAATGCATGTAGTGTAGGGAACGGACAAGAGGAGTCCGAGATGTGTACACGCCTGCAGGGCTGTGATACTGGCATTATTGAGACATGGTGAGATGGCTCCTATGACTGGAGTGTTGGAATGGAAGGATACAGGCTTTTTAGGAAGGACAGTCAGGGGAGAGGAGAGGGGTGTTGCCCTCTATGTCAGTGACCAGCTGGAGTGCATGCAGCTTCGCCTGGGGATGGAGGAGGAGCTTATGGGTCAGGCTTAAAGGGAGGGCAGAGACAGGCGACATCATAGTGGGAATCTGCTACAGGCCACCTGGCCAGGAAGACTGAGCAGATGAGGCCCTCTGTAGACAGATAGGAGCAGCCTCATGTTCACAAGCCCTGGTCCTCATGG